>SJYC01148833.1:0-43208 GCA_006408675.1 Madoqua kirkii | reverse complement strand
GAACAGCAAGGAGATCCAACCAGTCCATTCTAAAGGAGATCAGCCCTACTATTTTTTTGGAAGTAATGATGCTGAAGCTGAAACTCCAGTACTTTGACCACCTCATGCAGAGTTGACTCACTGGAAAAGACTCTGATGTTGGGAGGGATTGGGGGCAGGCGGAGAAGGGGAAGACTGAGGATGAGATGGCTGAATGGCATCATGGACTCAATGGACATAAGTCTGAGTGAACTCCTAGAGATGGTAATGAACAGGGAGGCCTGGCGTGCTGCAGTTTATGGGATCGCAGAGTCAGACACGACTGAGCTACTGAACTGAACTGAACAGAACAACATACAGCCTTGACATACTCCTTTCCCTAATTGAAACCAGTCTGTTGTTCCATCTCCCTTTCTAACTGTTGCTTCTTGACTTGCATGCAAATTCCTCACGAGGTAGGTCAGGGTTGCCTAGTATTCCCATATCTTGAAGAATTTTTCACAGCTTATAGTGATCCACACAGTCAAAGGCTTTGGCATAGTCAATGAAGCAGATATTTTTCTGGAATTCTCTGGGTTTTTTGATGATCCAGTGGATGTTGACCATTTGATCTCTGATTCATCTACCTTTTCAAAACCAGCTTGAATTCTGGAAGTTCGTGGTTCACATAATATTGAAGCCAGGCTTGGGTAAGTTTTAGTATTACGTTGCTAGCGTGTGAGATGAGTGCAGTTGTGCAGTAGTTTCAACAATCTTTTGCATTGTTTTTCTTTAGGACTGGAATGAAAACTGACATTTTCCAGCCCTGTGACAACTGCTAAGTATTCCAAATTTGCTGGCACATTGAGTGCAGCACTGTTACAGCATCATCTTTCAGGATTTCAAATAGCTCAACTGGAATTCCATCATCTCCACTAGCTTTTCTCATAATGATGCTTAAGACCCACGTGACTTTGAATTCCAGGATGTCTGTCTGTTAGACGAGTGATCACACCATTGTGGTTCTCTGGGTCATGAACATCTCTTGTGTATTCTCGCCACTTCTATTAATATCTTTTGCTTCTGGTGAAGAAGAAGTGAAGACGTGAAGTTGCTCAGTCGTGTTTGACTCTTTGTGATCCCATAGACTATAGCCTACCAGGTCCCCTTCCATGAGATTTTCAAGGCAACAGTATTGAGTGGGTTGCCATTCAGTTCAGTTCAGTTTCTCAGTTGTGTCTGACTCTTTGCAACCCAATGAATTGCAGCACACTAGGCCTCCCTGTCCATCACCAACTCCTGGAGTTCAATCAGACTCAAGTCCATTGAGTCAGTGATGCCATCCAGCCATCTCATCTTCGGTCGTCCCCTTCTCCTCCTGCCCCCAATCCCTACAAGCATCAGAGTCTTTTCCAATGATTCAACTCTTCGCATGGACAAAGTAATGGAGTTTCAGCTTTAGCATCATTCCTTCCAAAGAGATCCCAAGGTTGATCTCCTTCAGAATGGACTGGTTGGATCTCCTTTCAGTCCAAGGGACTCTCAAGAGTCTTCTCCAGCACCACAGTTCAAACACATGAATTTTTTGGAACTCAGCCTTCTTCACAGTCCAACTCTCACATCCATACATGACCACAGGAAAAACCATACCCTTGACTAGATGGACCTTAGTTAGCAAAGTAATGTCTCTGCTTTTGAATATGCTGTCTAGGTTGGTCATAATTTTTTTTTTCCAAGGAGTAAACATCTTCTAGTTTCATGGCTGCAGTCACCATCTACAGTGATTTTGAAGACCCCCAAAATAAAGTCTGACACTCTTTCCACTGTTTCCTCATCTATTTCCTGTGAAGTTATGGGACCGGATGCCATGATCTTCGTTTTCTCAATGTTGAAGTTTAAGTCAACTTTTTCATTATACTCTTGCCGTTAGGTTCACACAATTTCTGTCCTTTATTGTGCTCATATTTGCATGAAATATTTCCTTGGGTATGTGAAATTTTCTTGAAAGAAATCTCTAGTCTCTCCCATTCTATTGTTTTCCTCTATTTCTTTTCATTTATCACTGAGGATGGCTTTTTTTTTTCAAATGAATGTTCTTTTATTATTTTTTTACTTTATTTTAGTTTACAATGCTGTATTGGTTTTGCCATACATCAACATGAATCCACCACAGGTATACATGAGTTCCTCTCTCTGGGTCATCCCAGTGCACCAGCCCCAAGCATCCTGTATCCTGCATTGAATCTAAACAGGTAATTCATTTCTTACACGATATTATACATGTTTCAATGCCATTCTACCAAATCATCTCACCGTTTCCCTCTTCACATCCGTGTCTCTTTTGCTGTCTTATGTACAGGGTTTTCGTTACCATCTTTCTAAATTCCATACATATGCGTTAGTATGCTGTATTGGTGTTTTTCTTTCTGGCTTACTTCACTCTGTATATGCTCCAGTTTCATCCTCCTCATCAGAACTGATTCAAGTGTATTCTTTTTAATGGCTGAGTAATACTCCATTGTGTATATGTACCACAGTTTCTTATCCATTCATCTGCTGATGGACATCAAGGTTGCCTCCATTTCCTGGCTATTATAAACAATGCAGTGATGAACACTGGGGTACACACGTCTCTTTCAAGTCTGGTTTCCTCGGTGTCTATGCCCAGAAGGGGGACTGCTGGGTCATAAGGCTGTTCTATTTCCAGTTTTTTTTTTTTTTTTTTTTTAAGGAATATCCACACTGTTCTCCATAGTGGCTGTACTAGTTTGCATTCCCACCAACAGTGTAAAAGGGTTCCCTTTTCTCCACATCCTCTCCAGCATTTATCACTTGTAGACTTTTGGATCATAGCTATTGTGACTGGCGTGAAATGGTACCTCATTGTGGTCTTAATTAGCATTTCTCTGATATGAATGATGTTAAGCATCTTTCATGTGTTTGTTAGCCATCCGTATGTCTTCTTTGGAGAAATGTCTATTTAGTTCTTTGGCACATTTTTTGATTGGGTCGTTTATTTTTCTCGAGTTGAGCTGCATGAGCTGATTGTATATTTTTGGTTTGTCAGTTGCTTCATTTGCTATTATTTTCACCCATTCTGAAGGCTCTTTTCACCTTGCTTATAGTTTTCTTTGTTGTGAAGAAGCTTTTAATTTTCATTAGATCCCATTTGTTTATTTTTGCTTTTATTTCCAGTGTTCTGGGAGGTAGGTCATAGAGGATCCTGCTGTGATATATGTCGAAGAGTGTTTTGCCTATGTTCTCCTCTAGGAGTTTTATAGTTTCTGGTCATACATTTAGATATTTAATCTATTTTGAATTTGTTTTTGTGTATGATGTTTGAAAGTGTTCTAGTTTCATTCTTTTACAAGTGGTTGACCAATTTTTCCAGCACCACCTGTTAAATAGATTGTCTTTAATACATTGTATATCCTTGTTTCCTTTGTCGAAGATAAGGTGTCCATAGATGTGTGGATTTATCTCTGGGCTTTCTATTTTGTTCCATTGACCTATATTTCTGTCTTTGTGCCAGTACCACACTGTCCTGATGACTATGGCTTTGTAGTTGAGCCTGAAGTCAGGCAGGTTGATTCTTCCAGTTCTGTTCTTCTTTCTCAAGATTGCTTTGGGTATTCGAGGTTTTTTTGTATTTCCATACAAATTGTGAAAATATTTTTTTAGCTCTGTGAAAAATACCACTGGTAGCTTGATAGGCATTGCATTGAATCTATAGATTGCTTTGGGTACTATACTTATTTTCACTGTATTGATTATTCTGATCCATGAACATGGTGTATTTCTCCATCTATTAGTGTCCTCTTTGATTTCTTTCACCAGTGTTTTACAGTTTTGTATATATAGGTCTTTAGTTTCCATAGGTAGATATATTCCTAAGTATTTCATTCTTTTCATTGTAATGGTAAATGGAATTGTTTCCTTAATTTCTCTTTCTGTTTTCTCATTTTCAGTGTATAAGAGTGCAGGGGATCTCTGTGTGTTGATTTCATATCCTGCTGGGAATAGAAGACCACCTAACCTGTGTCTTGAGAAATCTGTATGCAGGTCAGGAAACAACAGTTAGAACTGGACATGGAAAAACAGACTGTTTCCAAATAAGAAAAGGAGTACGTGAAGGCTGTATATCGTCATCCTGCTTATTTAACTTCTTTGCAGATTACATCATGAGAAACGCTGGTCTGGAAGGAACACAAGCTGGAATCAAGACTGCCAGTAGAAATATCAGTAACCTCAGATATGCAGACGACATCACCCTTATGGCAGAAAGTGAAGACAAACTAAAAAGCCTCCTGATGAAAGTAAAACAGGAGAGCAAAAAAGTTGGCTTAAAGCTCAACATTCAGAAAACAAAGATCATGGCATCTGGTCCCATCACTTCATGGGAAATAGATGGGGAAACAGTGGAAACAGTGTTAGACTTTATTTTTTGGGGCTCCAAAATCACTGCAGATGGTGACTGCAGCCATGAAATTAAAAGACGCTTACTCCTTGGAAGAAAAGTTATGATCAACCTAGACAGCATATTCAAAAGCAGAGACATTACTTTGCTCACTAAGGTCTGTCTAGTCAAGGGTATGGTTTTTCCTGTGGTCATGTATGGATGTGAGTGTTGGACTGTGAAAAAGGCTGAGTGCCAAAGAATTGATGCTTTTAAACTGTGGTGTTGGAGAAGACTCTTGAGAGTCCCTTGGACTGGAAGGAGATCCAACCAGTCCATTCTGAAGGAGATCAGCTCTGAGATTACTTTGGAAGGAAAGATGCTAAAGCTGAAACTCCAGTAGTTTGTCCACCTCATGCCAAGAGTTGACTCATTAGGAAAGACTCTGATGCTTGGAGGGAATGGGAGCAGGAGGAGAAGGGTACGACCAAGGATGAGATGGCTGGATGGCATCACGGACTCGATGGGGGAGAGTCTGAGTGAACTCCGGAGATGGTGATGAATAGGGAGGCCTGGTGTGTTGTGATTTGTAGGGTACGAAGAATCGGATACGACTGAGTGAATGAACTGAACTGAACTGAACTGAACTGAAATTTAGTATATTCATCGATTAACTCTAGTAATTTTCTGGTGGAGTCTTTGTGGTTTTCTATGTACAGGATCATGTCATTTGCAAACAGAGAGTTTTACGTTTTCCTTTCCAATTTGGGTTCCTTTTATTTCTTTTTCGTTGAGTCTGAGTGAACTCCGGGAGATGGTGATGAACAGGGAGGCCCGGTGTTTTGCAGTTCATGGGGTCGCAAAGAGTTGGATATGACTGAGCGACTGAACTGAACTGAACTGAAGAGATCCTTCCTGACATGTCTCCTGTATCTTCCAGTAGTTAGATGCATACCGTTTTGTATAAACTATACAATACTGCAGTTGCTTTTAGGCAGTCTACTTTTTTCACTCAGTGATACATAGAAAACATTTTAAATCTAGTGTTCATTTTAAATGGCTTTATATAATCGACTTTCTTTTCTTTTTTTAAATATAAATTTATTTTAATTGGAGGTTAATTACTTTACAATATTGTATTGGTTTTACCATGCATCAGCATGAATCTGCCACAGGTATACACATGTTCCCCATCCCTGAACCCCTCTCTCTCCTTCCTCGCCTTACCATCCCTCTGGGTCATCCCAGTGCACCAGCCCCAGGCATACAGTATCATGTATCAAACCTGGACTGGCGAAGTTCTCTGGTGATGGGAGTAGAGTCTGTTTCTTTACTTCTTTAATGCTAGCAGTATTGGGGTGAGTATATTTTTTTAATAACCTCTTGGCCCATTCATTTGAAAGGAAGTATATTTTTAAAAGTCAGTACATTATTTAGTTCTGAGAATCTACCAGAATTTTTTTTCAGTAAATTGCTGAGTTTGGTTGGTATTTTATTTGGAGTGTTGAATTAAGGTTCCTAATTGAAATTATCCATGGTCTCCTCCCTTCCCTTCCCTCTTCCTCCCCTCATGTGGCTTTGGCTTTACACTTATGCTAACTTTATAAAATGAATTTAGAACAAATGTTTAAAAAAAAAGATGCTTAAGAAAAACTTATTTATAAAGGAACTGTTTCTTGAGATTCACCTGTAAAAGTCATCTAAACCTAGAGCTGTTTTTGTTTGAATCAGTGTAATCCTTGGATAACTTAAAATTCCTATACAGGTATTGACACATGGTAAATTTTCCTGTGCTTCACTTGAATTAATTTTGATAATTTATAGCTTATTATAAATGCCACTTGGTTTTCAAGTATATTGGTATAATATCATATTCATATGCACTTAAATCCTTTTGCTTGTTTAGAAACACCAGTGATTTGTCTCTCTGCCTTTTTTTTTTTTTTTTGGTTTTTCTGCATATTTTTTGCCTTATATAGTTTCAGGAAAGCTTCCATAGCTCCATGCATCATAATTACTTTCAAGGCAGGAAGCAAAGGGGTCCAAAATAGTCTTTTCTTTAGGGACCGTCTGCTTTTATCAGCAAAGTACATCTTTTCTGGAATCCCCCAGCAGAATTTCTGTTACTATTCGTTAGCCAGAACTAAGTCATGGTTATTCGTGATCATAGTGAAGGCTAGGGAAAGGAGTTTGTCTTTGGCCAAGCAGAACTCATCTCTAGGGCTTGGCAGTTTGCCCAAAACAAGCTCTGTAAGAGGAGGCAAGACGGGTGTGACTTTTGTGTTACCAAGATGGTTGTGCCCTTTTTCAGGAGTGCAAAAGAGAGACTCCACGACATTGCAGTCAGAAGGACTGAGCATAAACGCAGTGACTGTCAGTGTCAGGAAGCATGAATTGGATAATTTCATCATCCTTTACCATAACATACCATCATTCTGCCATTAATTAGAAGTTAATTTTTTTCCCCCCAAGATTCCAAAAGCATGCTGTTACACTTGACATGAGCAAGATCTAAGGGAACAAGATATCACCCTAGCTTTGGTTGGAGAGGCTGTGAACAGGTCATCTCAAGCCAAGTGCTGGGTATTCCTTTGGTAATTTATGTGAAACCCTGATGGGCTGGGGCCAAGGAGGATTCTGCTTCCAGTTTACATCCTTGTCCTTAACCACTGACAAAACTCTTCTGTTTGCCTTTCATCCTTGTGAGGAAATGGGTAAAAATTTTATCTTTGTACAATAAGCAAAAACATAGAGTTAACTGTCTTTGAAAATTAGCCAAAAGCGTCCTCAGTGACAACGTCAGTATCCTTAAAAGTCAAAACCACAACAAGGTCTGTGCACTTGAACCTGCCATCCTTCCAGTCCCAGGGATTATTTGACCCGAATTTGAGGGGAGGATTGAAAGAGAAGGATGCAGGACAGAGAAGAAAGCGGGTTGTCTGACTAAAGCCAAGGGGGCTCGTATGGTCAACCCCAAGACAGCAGGGAGCAGGTCTCTTCACAGAGCAGTGCAAAGAGAAGCTTGGAAACCTGAGTCCGGGAGGAAGGTGGAGATGCCCTGTGTCTATGGAACAGGTGGGGACCCACGACTCTCCCTCTCTGATAGACTGTGTGCACCCTTATCCTGAGAGGGTGGCTCCCTGCATCGGAAGGGGTAAGAAGTTCAGGCTTTGCTTTCTCTGCTCTGACTTCCCCAGCCATGAACAGGAGGTCCTGCCTGAAGTGCACTTGGAAGGATAAGAACCTCAAAGGGCTTCATCCAGGGCTGTTATTTTCTTAACATTCAGTAGCTCTTCATTCTTGAAAAAGTTCTCAGTTAAAATTTAGTACCTGTAAAACTGGAGGCAGTAAAGGGCAGGTGATACTCTTTGAATGAGAAAATAGTTTGCTTTCTCCAAAAGGCACTGGCTGAAAGCAGCAAGTAGAAACCTGACATCTACTCCCTCAGGGCCGGGAGAGGACCCTGTGTGTTCTGGGCAGCGTGTGTTCTCCATGGCTCTGGTGAAGCGTCTTCAGAGTGAGGAGTCTGTACTCATGGACCGTCTGATACCCTTTGACTTCTGGAGTGCTTGGCTTTTCCAGGAGATCAGAGGACTTCAAAGGGAGAGTGGTAAACACAACAGACTCCAGTTTCTGATATCTCGAGAAGGGTTTCAGACACCTCGTTCTTGGTATAAGAACACACTCATGTGGTCAGACGCAGCGCGAGGTAGGAGAACACTCAGATGAAGCACTGGGGTGCTTTGGACTGAAAACTTATGAGTGAGATAGACCTGCCACTATCTGGAGCTAATTTAGATCCCCTACCAACTGGATTTTTAAGAAGCTTAATTTCAGATGGGTCCTGCAGAGGTTTTAAAATATCTTTGGATTTTATTCTTTTCCATTTTAAAAGACCTCTATAGAATAAGCTCTCTAGCTATTAGGACTGATCAGAAATTAGTTGATTAGGTGGAATATCATGTCATTATCACTGTTGAAGGATTATTAAGAATGTATTGTAATTAAATGAACATTATGCAACAGCTGTTAGACCTCTTTTTTACCTTCCTGCTTTTATAAATTCCATTTCCAACTCCCATTTTACCCTCTGGCCTCCCTAGCCCCTCAGAGCTAATGAGCCGTGGAGATGGCAGTGTGAGGCTGACCCCTTTTTCAGGTTGTGCTGAAGTTGAAATTCCTGGGATTGAGGCTCTAAGGTCTCTCCCTGCCCTGGGGCTGGAGGGAGAGCCAGTCTGAGTTCAGGGTGCCTTGCTGTGAATCCAGGTCCCAGTTGTGGCTCCCACGGTCTTCCACAGGGCCCAGGGCCATGAGGCCTTAGGCCTGCCTCTGTTGGTGCGCTGCTTCATGGCCAGGAGGGAGCTTCTAAAACTCAGATTCCTAGGCATCACCCAGACCTACTTATGTGGGCAGAGCCAAGGCGTCTGCATGTTGACGACCTGCTTTGGGGAGAGTCTGGCACTCACTTTCTGCAAGTGATGCCCATGAGACCATGCCAGGACAGCTACCTGGCCCCAGAGCACAGTGGGTCCCTGATGAGGAGCATGCCCAGCCCATGGTTGGCTCCAGATGGGGTGGGCAAGTGGCTTCAGCTGCACAGCTTGTCCTGAAAGTTCCAGCTCCCGTGGGGACAGCTGTGTCCACTACCAGGACACAATCAACTCAAACAGCAGACCTGCCTCTTTCTTCCTTTGAACAGAAAATGTGTTCCCTGTGGGTGAGGGCAAAGGACAAAAGATACTTTCGGGGCCTCAGCTGGGTCACCTGCTATTCATAGCCTGCATCCTAGGCTCTGCGTGGTAGGATCCTATACACGGACACCTCCACATACAAGCAGAGGCAGAGGGCCTGGAAACTGACAATATACTTTGATCGGTTCTTTGGATTTTTGAACCCCCTGGCCCTGCCACCTGAGCTTGACCCCAGTACAGTCTCTCTTGGCTTGTCTCACCTGGACCAAGGGTGCATGTGGAGACTGGCACCTTTCCAGGAGCTCTGCTGCTGGGGAGACCAGAGCAGCCCAGTGCTATGTTGCTGTCCATCACCCAGGGCACCTCCCTACATGTATGCCTTGGCATAGGACCAAGGCAGGTGCCACATCACTCTTGTAGCGTTAAAGCTAGTCATTACACCTACACGCACCTCGTCCTCTTTCACCCCACCCTCCTCGCAGTTGTGTATAGAACTGCCTTTGTTTCTCCATTGATAGTCTGGTTGGACTTTTAAGCTGTAAGACAGATCTGTGACTGAAAAAGGCAAACACATACACAAAAATGATGGGGTAAACCTCAAAATAGAAGAAAGGAAATAATGAAGGAGAAAGAAAAAATTTCATAAGCTAGAAAAATAAGAAACAGAGGATTATATAAAGCTTGATTTTCAAAAATTAGAAATCTCTAAGAATACTGATAAATGTAAAAATCATGATTAAATAATGTTAGGAATAAAAGAGCGGAGCAGATATAACTGTAGACAGAGTAGAGTTTGTAAAGATTAACTGTGGGTACACTTTTATGTAAATTTAAAAATTTAATGGAATGCTTAGATTTTTAGGAATGTGGAAATTACCAGAGTCATTCAAGAAATAGAAAAATATGAATACAAGCCATGAAAGATCTTTTCAACAGTAAGAAGTTTATCTTTCCTGAATTCTTCACACTAGAGCCACAGGGCTCTAGTGGGTTTGCATAGAACATAGACTATTTTAGAGAATTTCTAGAAAAAGAGAGAAAGCTGCCTTGTTTGCATCTTGAGGGCACGAACACCTTCTTGTGAAACTGGAAAAAGAATGTAGAAGAACAGAACATTGTAGACCAGTTACTATTATGATTATAGAGTCAAAAAATTGGAAACTAAGTACCAATGTATCTAATATTGCTCTGTTTTTAAAAAGTTATAGCCAAGTGGAGTTTCACTTAGGAATACAAAAATGATAGAACAACATGAGATATAGTAATATAATATTCCTTCTCAAAGGATTAAAGGAGGAAAGCTATATGATCTTCTTAATATATGCAAGGAGAAAATCATAAACTTTATTATGGGACCAGATGCCATGATCTTAGTTTTCTGAATGTTGAGCTTTAAGCCAACTTTTTCACCCTCCTCTTGCACTTTCATCAAGAGGCTCTTTAGTTCTGTTTCACTTTGTGCAATAAGGGTGGTGTCATCTGCATATCTGAAGTTATTGATGTCTGTCCCAGCAATCTTGATTCCAGCTTGTGCTTCCTCCAACCCAGCGTTTCTCATGATGTACTCTGCATATAAGTAAAATAAGCAGGCTGACAATATACAGCCTTGATATACTCCTTTTCCTATTTGAAAACAATCTGTTCTAACTGTTGCTTTCTAATCTGCATACAGATTTCTCAAGAGGCAGATCAGGTGGTTTGGTATTCCCATCTCTTTCAGAATTTTATGCAGTTTCTTGTGATCCACACAGTCAAAGGCTTTGGCATAGTCAATAAAGCAGAAGTAGATGTTTTTCTGGAAGTCTCTCGATGATCCAGAGGATGTTGGCAATTTGATCTCTGGTTCCTCTGCCTTTTCTAAATCCAGCTTGAACATCTGGAAGTTCATTGTTCATGTATTGCTGAAGCCTGGCTTGGAGAATTTTGATCATTACTTTACTAGATTAAATGTATCTGTAAAATGTCCATGGCAAACATGATGCTTTATGAGAACTGAATTGCATTCACTTTGAAGATGAGATGTTCTCTACTACCTTTTTTATTGCCTGTTGCATTGCAGGCCATAAACAGTGCCTTATTGAGACAAGAACGGTAAATGTAGAAGTGGTGTAAAGAAAAGGACAAAATGTGGATGAATCAATGGGTGGAAAATCCAAGAGAATATACAGATTCTCAGGACTAAGAGAGCTCAGTTAGGTTGCTAAGTGCACAGTCCATGGACTCCAGCCATGACCAGCAGTGGCCTGTGAGCTGATTAGATTGTTTCTTCTGTTAAATGGTTGCTCATATTCTTTTCCCACTATTTGTTAGGTTTTTACCTCATTATTATTTGATGATAGGAATTTATATATTCCAGATAGTATCCTCTGTCAGCCATAAGTACTGCAGAAATCTTCTCCAAGTCTGTGGCAGATCCTGTTATTTTGTTTAAGATGTATTCTGTCAAACATACTTTTTAAGTTTGATTTTTCAAACTGTGGCCCTGGGATAATATTTTATAAAGGGATCTTTAATAATCAGCTCATAAACATGTGAAAAGAAGTGTGCCCTCTCTAGTAAATAGGGAAAATAAAATTAGAATACTAAGAGGCTATTTCATATCTAGCTGGTGGGCAAAATTCGATGCTATCAGGGGATGGTGAGAATTTGGAGCACTGTGAATACTGCCCTTGTGGATGGGGTAAAGCTGGGAACAGCCTTCGAAGATCAGCTTGCTGAATAACATAAATCTGTGACTAGGAGTCGTCTGCGGGCAAATGATGCAGAGAAACTTTCTCACATATACAAAAAGACAATATCCGTGACTGCATTATTCCTAACAGAGAGATTGACTGTCAGCCAAAAGGGATTGGAAGTGGTGTGTTCCTATAAGAGACAGCTGTGCAGCAGGGGTGTGAATGACACAAGCCATGTGTGTCAAAGCAAGTACATTCCCAAAAGTAGAGAAAGCAAGCCACAGCGCAGTGTCAGCCATGCACAAAACAATACTCCATTCTATTTGTGAAGTGGCTTAGACTGTAAAGAATCCGCCTGCAATGTGGGAGACCTGGGTTTGATCCCTGGGTTGGGAAGATCCCCTGGAGAAGGAAATGGCAACCCACTCCAGTATTCCTGCCTGGAGAATCCCATGCACAGAGGAGCCTGGTGTGCTACAGTCCATGGGGTTGCAAAGACTCAGACACAACTGAGCAACTAACACACACACACACACACACACACACACATACACACACAACACATGTGGTTTGTTGAAGATGTACTGAGGAATTCTGATGAACCAAGCTTAGGGTAGTGTTACCATTGGTGAAGATGGGATTTGAGGTAGGAAAGACATACCAGGACTGTAACTACTGTATGTCGAGTTTTATTTCATTGAAAAAATCATCAGGTACCAGTGTTGCAAAATATTAAGATTTGAAAAAGTGGAGTGGAGGGTGCTGTGGAGGGTGCTTGCTGCTAAGTTGCTTCAGTCGTGTCCGACTCTGTGTGACCCCATAGATGGCAGCCCACCAGGGTCCCCTGTCCCTGGGATTCTCAAGGCAAGAACACTTAGGTGCTTGTATAACATCTTCTAGATTTTATGTTTGCGATATCTTGCAGACATAACCATGATGGTGGTGGTGGTGATGACCTGGGAAAAAGCAGGCCTACTGCCTCTCTCCTCAGTAGGCCACAGGATACTCATTACCACACCTGAGTTGATCATGGTCCAAGACTTGATCCTTAGCTTTGCTAATTTGTTTTTCACAACAAACTGTGGAAAATTCTTAAAAAAAAATTCTTAAAGAGATGAGAATACCAGACCACCTGATGTGCCTCCTAAGAAATCTGTATGCAGATCAAAAAAGCAACACTTTGAACTGGACATGGAGCAACAAACTGGTTCCAAATAGGAAAAGGAGTACATCAAAGCTGTATATTGTCACCCTGCTTATTTAACTTATATGCAGAGTACATCATGTGTAATGCTGGGCTGGATGAAGCACAACCTAGAATCAAGGTTGCTGGGAGAAATATCAATAACTTCAGATATGCAGATGACACCACCCTTATGGCAGAAAGTGAAGAAGAACTGAAGAGCCTCTTGATGAAAGTGCAAGTGAAAGAGTGAAAAAGTTGGCTTAAAGCTCAACATTCAGAAAACTAAGATTATAGCATCCATCACTTCATAGCAAATAGATGGGGAAACAGTAGAAACAGTGGCTGACTTTTATTTTTAGGGGGCTCCAAAATCACTGCAGATGGTGACTGCAGCTATGGAATTTAAAACACTTGCTCCTTGGAAGAAAATCTATGACTTACCTAGACAGCATATTAAAATGCAGAGACATTACTTTGCCAACAAAGGTCCATCTAGTCAAGGCTGTGGTTTTTGCAGTGGTCAGGTATGGATGTGAGAATTGGAATGTGAAGAAAGCTGAGCACAGGAGAATTGATGCTTCTGAACTGTGGTGTTGGAGAAGACTCTTGAGAGTCCCTTGGACTGCAAAGAGATCCAACCAGTCCATCCTGAAGGAAATCAGTCCTGAATATTCTTTGGAAGGACTGATGCTGAAGCTGAAACTCCAATATTTTGGCCACCTGATGCAAAGAACTGACTCACTGGAAAAGACCCTGATGCTGGGAAAGATTGAAGGTAGGAGGAAAAGGGGACAACAGAGGATGAGATGGTTAGATGGCATCACCGACTCCATGAACGTGCGTTTGAGTAAGCTCCGGGAGTTGGTGATGGACAGGGAGGCCTGGGTACTGCAGTCCATGGGCTCGCAAAGAGTTGGACATGACTGTGTGACTGAACTGAACTGAATTTGTTTTTGCCTCTTTATTTTTCTCCACATGCTTTGCTTTGTTTTGTTGTCAGCAAATTGAAGCTGGATTCGTCTCTCAGGGGCAGACTCCAGTTAAAATCACAGAATAAATCCAAAATTTATTTCTATGCAGAGACATTACTTTGCCAACAAAGGTCCATCTAGTCAAGGCTGTGGTTTTTGCAGTGGTCAGGTATGGATGTGAGAATTGGAATGTGAAGAAAGCTGAGCACAGGAGAATTGATGCTTCTGAACTGTGGTGTTGGAGAAGACTCTTGAGAGTCCCTTGGACTGCAAAGAGATCCAACCAGTCCATCCTGAAGGAAATCAGTCCTGAATATTCTTTGGAAGGACTGATGCTGAAGCTGAAACTCCAATATTTTGGCCACCTGATGCAAAGAACTGACTCACTGGAAAAGACCCTGATGCTGGGAAAGATTGAAGGTAGGAGGAAAAGGGGACAACAGAGGATGAGATGGTTAGATGGCATCACCGACTCCATGAACGTGCGTTTGAGTAAGCTCCGGGAGTTGGTGATGGACAGGGAGGCCTGGGTACTGCAGTCCATGGGCTCGCAAAGAGTTGGACATGACTGTGTGACTGAACTGAACTGAATTTGTTTTTGCCTCTTTATTTTTCTCCACATGCTTTGCTTTGTTTTGTTGTCAGCAAATTGAAGCTGGATTCGTCTCTCAGGGGCAGACTCCAGTTAAAATCACAGAATAAATCCAAAATTTATTTCTAAAATTTATTTAGGTCAATAATTTCTAAAGAGAGATACACATGACAGCAACCAGAACCTTGAAACACTGTGAATGATCCTGGTATTTCCCCTCCAGGTGTTTCATGGGAAGCTGAGACCCAGTCAGAAGGCCCCCTATGGACACACAGCAAGAATCTGCTGCCATGGAGACTGACATCCAGGGTGCCCATTTGCTGAAAATTTACCCCTATGTGGGACCCCAGGGCATGATTAGAGCATGGGCTGGTGTTGAATGCTTAGGGTAGTGGGGTCTTCACAGCCCTCTCCAGGGACCCTGCTGGTGTCAGAGGGGTGTTGAGCCCCAGGTACTTGGTAGAAGGTGCCTGGGTAGATGCCTGTTGATACATAACAGCCAAGTGCATACGATAAACCTTATTAGGATGACAGCAACCTTTCCAGCATTCAGAGTCCTTCTTTGTTACTTGATTGTCCCATTAACCATGCGAAATTGTAAGGGCTTGTTTCACAGATGAAGAAGGATGTAGTGCCTCAGATCACTCAGTTACCAAGGTTGCCACAGGCCAGACCATCAGTGGGGCTGGGAGGTAGATTGAGGGCATGGGGTAGACAGCATATTTCTGTAACCTTTTCTACACCATGGGGCAGCCTTACATGTTACTAAACGAAGCCCCTAGCTTCCCAGTCTGAGGACATGTGGTGTTTGAATATTTCATCAGTGTCTCGACCAAACCTACATATAACGTTGCAGCAGAGACAAGCCTCCCCAGAGACAGGTTCCTGCACCCTGAGGGCTCAGGGGCTCAGTGCACTAGACATCAGCTGATTGAGAGATCAGATACGACGGCCATCGTCTCACAGAAATTTAAAGCTCAATAAAATATTTTTAAAAATGATTGTGTGTCCAATTTTTTAAAGTCCGCATTTAACTGGACAGGAAATTACCAGAATGACACATGGAAAGTCAGGTGAACTTGACCCAGAGCTATCCTCCACATCACACTGCCTCAGCTGCGTCGTCTGGGTGGAAGAACAGAACTGAGTGCAGACTCTCCGTGCTGCTGATGCCAAATAAGCCCCGGCTTCTGCTCAGTTCTCAGAGAAGCTTCAGGATGAAGGTGCCCCTGACAGCTAGCCCCCCTAGTGGGTTTCTATATCAGGCAGGCGTTCTTTCGCCAGCTCTGAGGCAGAGGACTGCTTGGCAGCGACAGAGCTCTTTACGTGCAAGATTTATTCTGTTTCTTTTTAAAGAAATTCTTCAAACAACCCCTCCTTTTTCTTGGCTCAGTGTGAAGACTTAGGATCTGAATTCATATACGTACATATAACACTCTTAAACTCACAAGGTGTGAGTTATTTCTCAGTTTTTACTTGTCATCCCTCTTTATCTTAGAAATAGGATATACCTCTTAAATTTCCTAATTGCCAATTCCTATCAAAACTTGGTCCCTTATGACTGGAGAGGAATTTTAATAAAATGGTGTGAATGCTGCATTCTGAAAAATGTGTCCAAAGCCCCTTGAGAATTCCAAATGCTCGTGGAAGACGAGGCTTCCTGCAGAGAGACAGAAAATGAGGGAATAGGACGTGATTGCATCGGCTGAGTTTACTATGATTTAAGCCTGAAAAATGCTCCCTTCTCTCCTTTTGATTTTTCACGTGGCTGCACCAGACAGAGTTCAGCAAATTTGCTCAGCTCAGCAAAGCATCCCCCTCAGCTGTGTGGAGTAGGGTCTGATTGCAGAGAGTATTGGCTCCTATCCTGGGGTCTTATTTCATTAGCTTTGCAGATTGGGTTCTTGGGAATGACATTTGTTGGTCATTTGTTTACAGTTGAACCTTGCAGATTCTTACTTCCTTAATCTAACAATCGACAAATTCTTAAAAGTGAAAAAAAAGAAAAAAACACCCTAGCCTATCAATCTACTTGTCATTAAAGACTTGACATTAATTCCAGAATGCATTCTTTCCCCCAACAGTGACTGGTATGTCATTTTCTCATAGTTAATTAAAATCCAGCTATCCATATAACTGAAGTAAACAGAAGAAGCCCATTTTGTGATCTGACCTAACTGCTTTTTAATTGTACTGCTTTTCTTGCTCATTTTCAAAATTTGCTCTCTGAAATAGTTTTCCCAGTCCTGAGGGAAAATATGTCAACCATTTTCCTTTAAGGCGCTGCTGAGCTCCAAATATATTAATCTTTTTCCTTTTCCTACTCATTTCTCATCAGTAAGATGAATAGTTTTAATTCTGGGAGCAGATCACTTGCAGCTGTGGTCAATTACATTAAGAGCTAAAGAGTAAAACAAATTCTTCAAAAAATACTTGTTTGGCTGCGCTGGGGTCTTTGTTGTGGCATGAGAACTCTTAGTTACAGCATGTGGGATCTTGTGCCCTGACCCAGGGTTGAATCCAGACTCCCTGCGCTGAGAGCACTTAGCCACTTAGCCACTACACCACCAGGAAAGTCCCGAGAATAAAACAAACTCTTGAAAATATGTTGGCCCAGTGGAAAGTGTTCCACCTTCTTTGATACCAGTGCAGGGATCCCAGATGGTGAGCACAGTGTGGAGGGACCATGTCCCTGGTGGCTGACTGATGGTCCCCACCCTACTGCAGGCAAGATCATTACTGTCTCCACCTCGGGCCAAGAGCTGCTTCAAGAGGCCAAAGAGGCTTCAGCTGACTGTCCTCACCCCTTTTCCCAGCTACTGTCAGTAGTACCACCAGCCTGATAACTCCCTGGATGCCCTCATGCCACAGTTTGTTTGCCGCAGTCCTCAAGAACCTGCCCAGGGCTCTTGTTCTCTCAGGATTCTCTGGAGCATCACCTCTCTGCTGCCATGTTTTTCAAGGTCATGGAGCTTTCGAGGGACTTGCAGTGTCCCTTATGTTGTACCTGCTGAGCCCGATCTCCTTTTGTGGGTCCTTTCTGTTGCCTAGTGGGTGATGGCTCGGCATCTCCAGGCCAGAGCTCTAGAGTCCTGTGTTCTGAAACAGCTTTTCTGGGCCCTCACGGCCTTGTGTCTGTCTGCAGGGAACAGACTTGAGAAGTGCCTGTTGCAGTCTGCCCACGATTTTCAGGGACTTTATTCAGCCTGGTCCCAGGTTCTTTCAGTGCTGCTGGAAGTAGAAGGGGAGCTGATGGGCTCAAAGGCCCACCCATCCTTTCCTCTCCCACAGCCGCCTGTAGCACTGGCATCTGGGGTGACACAGGCTGGCAAGGTGAGGGGTGTGTGTCTTGCGATCCAGGACCAGGGTAGAGCCAGGTACCAAATACAGCTCGGCTAAGAATCCCAGCAACCCACAATGCTTGCTGCAGGCAAAGGAGGAGAGAAGAAAAGAGCAGCATTGCACAGTTGAGTCCGCCCCTCAGAAGTAACCACTGTGAATTGTGAAAAGCACATCTATATAGGTGTATCAGCATGTGTGACTAAATGGGAATTCACTGTTTCGAAACACATTTTTTTTTTTAACACATTAGAAAGATGTTCTCAGTATGTTACTTTTTGCTGAAATCTTCCATCTTTTAAATTGTTGCTCTGGTTGTGTTTTTCTCTTTCCTGATGTACCACTGTCACTGCATCTCAGAATAGGCCAGTGCCTCCTGCAAACGGCAGGTTCGCCCCGAGTGCGGTCCTGCAGGGCCAGCTGCCCACGCTGTCAGGGGGCTTGCTGGGGTTGGTCCCAGCCCATGGTTCAGGTCACTCTTTCTTTTCCTGCAGGTGTCAGCGGAAGCAGTGGCGGGTAGATCTGCCAGCCACCAGCGTGGTCATCACATTTCACAATGAAGCCAGGTCAGCTTTGCTGAGGACAGTGGTCAGGTGAGGCCCACAGGTGCCACTCATTCCCACCTACTGAAGCATAGAGGGGCATCCCTGGTAGGGATGCAGAATAAAGGCCAAGTGCCCAGCACAGCCAGGCAAGGCTGTCTGGGGGAGCAGACAGGTCCCCTGACTGTGCAGCACAGGAGGGGCTGGTGGCTCCTCCATCCAGGACTGGGGCCCAGGGGATGAGAGTTTGCCACCCGCATCACACCCCTGAAAGGCCTGCAACTTTATCTTTCTGCCTTTCCTCAGCGTCCTTAAGAAAAGCCCGCCCCACCTGATAAAAGAAATCATCTTGGTGGATGACTACAGCAATGACCGTAAGTAGAGACCAGTCCCCCACCCCCACCCCCTTCTTCTGGCCCTTTTCCTGGGCACCAGCCTTTCTGGGCTGTGGGTGCTAAGGACAAGTTTCAAGAAAAGGCCTCAAGAAGTAGGAGCAGCAAAAAGAGGGCCTCTCTGATGCCCCAAGGGGCTCATCAGCCCATAGGTGATGGAGAATCACCATCCCTGCCCCCAAAGCCCTTTGTAAACTTGGGGTTCAAAAGCTTTGCTTCTTTTCTTTTCCTAGCTGAAGACGGGGCTCTCTTGGGGAAAATTGAGAAAGTACGTGTACTCCGAAATGATCGGCGAGAAGGTAAGACTTCCCTTAATTCAATACCAAAACAGTTGAATTCTGATTTTTCCCGAACTCAGTAATAATGTGAAGAGACATTTCAGCTACAGGAACAATTAACTGTCTCGTCTTTTGTCTGCCTCCCTCCAGCACAGCCTCTTGGGAACCTCTCCCAGCAAAACATAGGAAGGACATTAAAAGCTTACCTAATTGAAATTGTGCACTAGGGCTAGAGTTCAAATTACATTGTTATTTATGTATTTAAAAAACTGTCTTCTCTTTTTCACAACCTAGGAAATCTTATTAAGTTCCTTGAATGCTAGAATTAAGAAAATTCACAGGGATTTAGTAATGAGAACTTTAATGACTCCATGCTTCAGGCATCTGATAAAATAACTGGGATTCAAGTTTGACAGCTTGCCCAAGGTGAACCATCCAAAAAGGGGAAAGAGCACTGTAATTACATGCTTATTGGATTGCAAATGCCAGCCTTGAAACCTGCTGTCAGTCCTGTCTTTGCTGGAGCTAGGCTCATTGAGTCCACCTTATTGGCAGTTGTGAGAGAGACTCCAGAGGGGAAAGCATTACTTTGAAGTGTCTGGAAAGGAAAGTGAAATTACAGTGTAATTAACATCCCGTGCATCCTTGCTGGTAGAGCTAATGGCTGGATTCTTGGCTCTTCCAGGGTCCTGAGAATCTTTCTGTAAGGAAAACGGCAGAGCTTTAAACTATGTGCTGTTTTTGCTATTTGAGGATGACTGTTGATCCTGGAGAGGTGCTGTGCCCTTTGATCAGAGAACATTGTCTTTCATCTGGTCCCCTGTGTGCTCCAGCTGTAGCCAGTTTTTCTTAGCAAGAATCTAACCAGCCAATAAAGTGGGTGAGCCTGTTAGGGTGATATCATCAACATTATATTTTAATCAACAAAGATCACCAATCCAGATGTTCAAGATGCATAAACAATGGGACCAGCCTTGCCCCTAAGCAGACTGTTTGCTGGACTTATGTCTGTCCCCCAAGCTTTGATTAAACCAAAATCTTGCACTGTACTTGCCCCCAAAGAAGTTACATAATAACTTGTTGAATTCAAAACCAAAGTGTCCTCTGGCATGGGGAAAAAGATGAGGAGGAAGAAAAGAGAAAAGAAATTATCTTTCATGTTGGCTGACGTTGTAACTGGCAAACCGCATGCTAGCCTTATCAGAGTGCCTTTAACCTGCTTAGAAATCAAAAGCAGTATTTCTAAAAGAAACTTGCTGTTTGTTTCAAGTTAGGCTGTTTATGTGGAGGGGAGCCCACCTTGCTTTGGGAAGGAATGAAGAGGAGCAGCTGTGGGAAGCCAGACTGTGATAGACGTATGTGGAACACATGACGAATTAGATAGTTGAGTCAAAAAATACAGACACAGATGTGTGTGTGCCTGTGTGTGTTTATCCCATATAGGTAAACATATACAGAAGTGCTCACAGCAATGCTGCTAGATGACAGAGCAAGCCAATTCCTGAAATCTTATAGTGAAGGAGCAACCTTGGGGTCGTTTAGTGCTGGAAGTTAATTGTGCCGGCATTCCTTACTTGGCTATTGATTATAATTGCCTGCTGCTGCTGCTACTGCTAAGTCGCTTCAGTCGTGTCCGACTCCCACCAGGCTCTGCCATCCCTGGGATTCTCCAGGCAAGAACACTGGAGTGGGTTGCCATTTTCTTCAATGCATGAAGGTGAAAAGTGAAAGTGAGGTTGTTCGATCCTGACTCTGAGCGACCCCATGGACTGCAGCCTGCCAGGCTCCTCCATCCATGGGACTTTCCAGGCAAGAGTACTGGAGTAAGGTGCCATTATAATCACCTAGGGAACCTAAAAGAAGACCATTCCTTGATGCTACCCACAATTGAATTAGAATTTTTAGATGTCTGGGTGTGGGGCCTGGACATCTGCATTTTGATAATACTGATGTACTTTGAAAGTTTGAAAACCTAGTTGTTGTTGTACAGATGGAAACATTAAAGTTGAAAGAAGTTAAGCTGCTTTTTCAAGATCATCCAGCTATGTAATTACAGCAGTGGGGCCAAAACCATGTTCATAAGCCAAGTTCTCAGTTTGTCCCATGTGCTTTTTGTTCCTTTGTTCCTACTGTCCTGCCTGATTAGTCGATTTTTTCCAGGTTATTGATAGATATAATTGACATAAAATATTGTATTCATTTGAGGTATACAATATAGTGATTTGATATATGTATATGTTGTGAAGTGATCACCACAGTAAGCTTAGTTAACACCCATCACCTCACACAGCTACAAGTTCTTTTTCTTGTGGTGAGAACTTTCAGGATCTACTCTCAAAGCAACTTTCAAATAAACACTACAGTATTATTAACTATGGTTACCACGCTGTACATCACATGCCCAGAACTTCTATCCCATTAACTGGAAATGTGCACTTTTTGACCACATTCACCCATCCCCCTCCCTCTAGCAACCATCAATTGTTCTCTTTATCTTTCAGTTCAGTTCAGTTCCCTGGTGGCTCAGAGGATAAAGCGTCCGCCTGCAATGCAGGAGACCCGGGTTCGATCCCTGGGTTGGGAAGATCCCCTGGAGAAGGAAATGGCAACCCACTCCAATATTCTTGCCTGGAGAATCCCATGGACAGAGGAGCCTGGTGGGCTATAGTCCACGGGGTCGCAAAGAGTCGGACACGACTGAGCAACTTCAGTTCAGTTTAGTCACTCAGTCGTATCCAGCTCTTTGCAACCCCATGAATCGCAGCACGCCAGGCCTCCCTGTCCATCACCAACTCTCGGAGTTCACTCAGACTCATGTCCATCGAGTCTGTGATACCATCCAGCCATCTCATCCTCTGTCGTCCTCTTCTCCTGCTCCCAACCCCTCCCAGCATCAGGGTCTTTTCCAATGAGTCAACTCTTCACATGAGGTGGCCAAAGTACTGGAGTTTCAGCTTTAGCATCATTCCTTCCAAAGAAATCCCAGGGCTGATCTCCTTCAGAATGGCCTGGTTGGATCTCCTTGCAGTCCAAGGGACTCTCAGTTCTCCAACACCACAGTTCAAAAGCATCAATTCTTCGGTGCTCAGCCTTCTTCACAGTCCCAACTCTTACATCCATACATGACACAGGAAAAACCATAGCCTTGACTAGACGGACCTCAGTAGGCAAAGTAATGTCTCTGCTTTTGAATATACTGTCTAGGTTGGTCATAACTTTTCTTCCAAGGAGTAAGCGTCTTTTAACTTCATGGCTGCAGTCACCATCTGCAGTGATTTTATAACCCCAAAAAATAAAGTCTGACACTGTTTCCACTATTTCCCCATCTATTTCCCATGAAGTGATGGGACCGGGTGCCATGATCTTTGTTTTCTGAATGTTGAGCTTTAAGCCAGCTTTTTCGCTCTCCTCTTTCACTTTCATCAAAAGGCTTTTTAGCTCCTCTTCACTTTCTGCCATAAAGGTGGTGTCATCTGCATATCTGAGGTTATTGATATTTCTCCCGGCAATCTTAATTCCAGCTTGTGTTTCTTCCAGTTCAATGTTTCTTATGATGCACTCTGCATATAAGTTAAATAAGCAAGGTGACAATATACAGCCTTGACATACTCCTTTTCCTATTGGGTTAGTATTTTTAGATTTCCATATTAGTGAGCTCACTGAGTATTTGTCTTTTTCTCTGTTTGACTTATTTCATGTAGCATTATGCCCTCAAGATCCATCCATATTGTTGCTGCAAATGGCAGTGCGTGTGTATGTGACATTTTCTTTATCCACTAGTCTATCAGTAGACATTTAGTTTGCTTCAGTGCCTTGGCTATTGTAAATAATGCTGCAGTAAACATGGTTGATGCATACAGTGATTTTTATTTCCTTGGAAGTGCTAAATGATATGGTAGTTCTACTCTTAATTTTTGAAGACTGTCCTTACTGTTTTTCACAGTGAATGCACATATTTACATTCCTACAGTGCACAAGGGTTCCCTTTTCTCCATGTCCTTAGCAGCAATTGATATTGCTTGTCTTTTTGATACAGACATTCTGTGAAGTGGGAGATGTTTTGGTTTGAATCCCCTGATGATTATGATTTAATTATGATTATATATGATAAAATTATGATTATATGATATGAATATCATAAAAATATATATCATATAATTATATGATATGAGTTATATGATTATATAATTATATGATAAATTTGATTATAATTATGATTATAATCCCCTTTATTTGAGCACCTTTTCATGTACCTGTTGTCCATTTATATGTCTTCATTGGAAAAATGTCTTTTCAATTCCTCTGGCCATTTTTAATCAAATCATTTTGTTTTTGCTTTTGCTGTTGAGTTGTATGAGTTCTTTATATATTTTGGACACTAATCTCTTATCAGTTGTGTGATTTCCAAATACTTTTTCTTTTTCTATAGGTTGCCTTCTCATTTTATGAGTAGTTGTGTGTGTGTGTGTGTGTGTGTGTGTGTACATGCTCTGCAGAAGCTTTTTAGTTTGATGTAATCACATTGTTTATTTTTGCTTTTACTGTCCTTACTTTGGTGTCAAATTTTAAAAAAGATTATTGCTACCACTTGATGGACATGAGTTTGAGTGAACTCCGGGAGTTGGTGATGGACAGGGAGGCCTGGCGTGCTGCAATTCATGGGGTCGCCAAGAGTCAACTGAACTGAACTCAATGTTAAGAAGCTTACCTATATTTTCTTCTAGAAGTTTTATAGTTTCAAGCCTTAATTTTCAGACCTTTAATCCATTTTGAGTTGATTTTTGTGTATGATGTAAGATAAGGGTCCAGTTTTTTTCTTTTGCATGTGGCTGTCCAGTTTCCCAACACCATTTATTAAAGAGGTTATCCTTTCTCCATATCTGTTCTTAGTTCTTTTGTTGTAAATTAATAGCCATATGTGTGTTATGTTTATTTCTGGGCTCTCCATTCTGTCTCATTGACCTATATACTTATTTTTATGCCAAGGCCATACCGTTTTGATTACTATAGCTTGGTAATGTAGTTTGAAGTAATTTTTGTTTATTTTAGTGTTCCATTTTCATATTTTTTATAGCTTTTTAGCTATACACTTCTTATACTGTTTTCTTTTGCATGTGGCTGTCCAGTTTCCCAACACCATTTATTAAAGAGGTTATCCTTTCTCCATATCTGTTCTTAGTTCTTTTGTTGTAAATTAATAGCCATATGTGTGTTATGTTTATTTCTGGGCTCTCCATTCTGTCTCATTGACCTATATACTTATTTTTATGCCAAGGCCATACCGTTTTGATTACTATAGCTTGGTAATGTAGTTTGAAGTAATTTTTGTTTATTTTAGTGTTCCATTTTCATATTTTTTATAGCTTTTTAGCTATACACTTCTTATACTGGTTGATCTGAGTGTTACAACATACATTTTTAACTTGTAACAGTCTATTTAGAGTCAATTACAAAACCTTGCAATAATTAATTCCATTTCTATTCCTTGTCCTGTATATTGTTGTTATCATATATTTCCTTCATTTGTTATTATGATATGGTTCAAACTCCAAAATACAGTGTTAAAATGCTTGCTTTAAATAATGTTATCTTATAAAGAAATTAGAATATATAAATGGACTGTAAAATTTATCCTTGTATTTTTTGTTGCTAGTATCTTCATTTCTTTCCATAGATTCAGCTTCTGTCTAATGTCATTTCCCATCGGCCCAGAGAACCTTTAAAACTTCATTTTTCTTGTAGGAAATAAAATCTCTCTTTTTCTCTTTGTCTGAAAAGTCTTTTTTTTCCCTTTGTTAGTGAAGAGTGTGTTCTCTGAGTAGAATTCTGAGCTGACCATTCGTCTGCCTTCCAGCACTGTGAACACTCTGCCCCACTGTCTCTGGTCTCTGTCTCTCTGCTCATGTGTAGGCGTCTGAGCTGACCGTTCATCTGTCTTCCAGCACTTGAACACGCCGCCCCACTGCCTCTGGCCTCTATCTCTCTGCTCATGTGTAGGCATCTGAGCTGACCATTAGTCTGCCTTCCAGCACTCAAACATGCCGCCCCACTGCCTCTGGCCTCTGTCTCTCTGCTCACGTGTAGGCATCCATGTTGCTGACTCCTCGTCTGCTGCAGGGTATTTCTTCTCTCTGATTTCCAGACTGTCTCTTTATCTTTGGTTTTTAGCAGTTTGCCTGTGACCTGGTTATATTTGATTTGCCTTTCATTTATCCTGCTGCAGATTTGCTGATCCCTTTGAATTTGTAAGTTGAAGTTTTCACTGACTTTGAGAACTCTTTGGCCTGCTATTTCTTTACATATTGTCTCATGCTTCATTTTTGGCCTCTAGTTGCACATATGTGTTATACCACTTGATACTGTCCATAGGTTGCTTCAGCTTTTTTTCTCTTTTGGTATTATTCTCTGTATTCACAAGATAGATCAGTTTTTATTGATCCACTTTCAAATTCACTGATATGGTTAATCTACTATTCAGCCCAGTCAGTCAATTTTTTATTTCAGACAATTGCAGTTTTCAGTTCAGGAATATCCATTTAATTCTTGTAGTTTTCATTTCTCTGCTGAGATTCCCCATGTTTGCTCATTCCAATCATCATTTCTTTGGAGTTCTTGGATAGAGTTATTATAATAGCATATTTAAAATCCTCATCTGTTGATTTCAACATCTGAATCATCTCAGGATATTTCTATTGATTTTTTTTTCTCTTGAATATGGAATACATTTTTCTCTTCTCATGTCTGCTAATGTTTTTTATTTTATGTTGGAAATGGTGAATGATATGTAGTAGAGACACTAGATTCTGTTACCTTTCTCTAGAGAAAGATCTTTGTTATATATGGTTAAATGACTAGCTTGTGACCTTGAACTTGTGTAGGTTTGTCGTTATACTTCATTCGGATGAGTATATCTTAGGTGAAACCCTGTTCCTGAGACATAGTTTATATTCCTAATGTGTCCCTGCTGGAGTTTCTGTAGAATTGAAGTGTTTACCAAACCCTTCTAACTTGGCAGAACTCGAGTGCCAAAACTTGATTCCAGCAATAATCTTCGTTCTTTCTGTTTTCTAATTGTTTATCTTCATGGACTCTTCAGGGTCTCCTCTGTGCCTGCAGGTCAGGAGTCAGGCAAGGATTTCAGGGATCACCAGATCCCTCCCAGGATCTCCTCCTTCATTTCAGCCGCTCTAGAAACCCCAGACTTGACCCTCTGATACTTCAGCCCCAAACAGCTCCATTGCAGTGGATTAGAGAGTACCGCTGGGGGGAAATCCCGTGTAAAGAGCACTCTCACTCTGTGTGATTTTAATAATAAAACTGGCTACACTGGGCTTCACTCTGGCACTCAGGCTGTCTCTAGTTACGGCTCGTAGGGGCTTCTCTCTAGTCTTAGCATGGACTTGGTTGTCCCCACTATGTGGGATCTTTCCCCAGTCAAGGATCAAACCCTGATCCCCTGCATTGGAAGGTGGATTCTTAACCATTAGATCACCAGGGAAATCCCTAATTTTCTTCATTTAGGGGTTGAATGCCCTCCAGTTTCTGCCTGCCCTTGGCTACTCCAGCCCTTTCCCAAATTGCATTTTACATTTTGCTCAGAGTTTATACTTGTTCTCTGGAATGTGGTTTGCCTATTACAAGCTACTTCATAATAGCAGACCCAGAAATTGTTTTCCCGTTCTTCCTGCTCTAGCTTGCAGGTCTTTAAGACCTTGAAAACGCTTTTTGACTGCTGTACTGTATAAAGAACGTACAACACTGTACTGTCCTCACTGGTGTGAATATTCTCATTGTCTCCATGTATGAAGCCTAGCAGAAGCCAGTTATGACCACACCATCTAGTGATGAATATACTATGTATGAGAAGACTTTGTGTGATAATAACAGTGTATATTATTAGCAGATCATAAGTCTATAAATTTTTTAATGTGACCAAATAGTATAACTAATTTTGTGTAAAAGTCAAACAACTGGGCTATATCATTTATGTTAATTTGGCTTGTGATAATCTTTGAAGACAAAGACATTGACAACACTATTAACATTAAATTATTGCCATTAAAACTGGCTCCATTAGCACTTGAAGTGTCTGGGTGACACATTCCTTACCCTAGTTAATTAGAAAACTCTGTTGCCAAGAAAGTAGTTTCAGAAGTTGCACATTTCAGTTGCTTGGTAAACTGACTTCAACTATGCAAAAGCCTTCCTCAGAAGGCGGTTTTTCAAGGTGTTTCCTCGGTGATCCAATGAGCTTTTAAAAAAGTCCTTATCTCGGTGACCTCAAGGCAGTACTGATCCCTCTGCAAATGTTGGTGATGAAGCCTGTGCCAGAGAGCGGGCTGCGTGAGGAGGTGCAGGTGCTGGGCTCCCTCGGTTTCTCCCCTGACATGCTTTCACTGTCACTCCACAGGCCTGATGAGGTCCCGGGTGCGGGGGGCTGACGCGGCGCAGGCCAAGGTCCTGACCTTCCTGGACAGCCACTGCGAGTGCAACGAGCGCTGGCTGGAGCCCCTCCTGGAGAGGGTGGCCGAGGTGAGGGTGCAGGCTGGGACGGGCCTCTGCGGCGGCTTTGTCCACTGGGGTAACCTGTCAAAGGGGAAGACCGCTTGGCAGGTACAGGCAGGGTGAGCAGAGGCTGCTGAGAGTCTGGATTGTCTAAGACATCCCTGGCTGTCAGAGGGACTTCCTTTCCTGCCTGAAGCTTTGCACCGATTCTGAACTCAAAGCAGGTAGAGCGCTGAGGACAGAGGCCGCAGGGCCCCCAGCCTGGCCTTGCCGCCCTGAGACCCGGGCTGCGGTGGTGGGCAGGGGCAGCCTCGGCCACACAGGGATGCATGAGGCCATTAGGTGAGCGGGGACTGCTCACCTTGCCTCCTAGAAATGCTATCTCTAGTGTTAGTGTTATGTTCAGCCTCTTGTGATATCTTTGTTGCCATCTGCCTGCTTTATTGTCTTTCTTTTCTTCCTACTAAGAAAGAGGTTCTTTGGGGCAATAAAGCAAATGTAAGGAAAGTGCTAGAGAAATATTAAAGAAACAGGTCATTCTTTTTGTACCATAGCCAGGAATGCAGATAAGCAGCAAATCATGAAACATGAAATAACTCAAATGACATGTTGTAATCCTCACTACATAGTCTCATGCTAATGCTTGCTGAGGTGCTGTCAGCCACTCTTAATTTCTTCTTTGGGGTTAATAAAAATTGACATTTGTTCTTGGCTGTTAGGGAAATAAAAGAAAACCAGGAACAGTCCCAGGAGATAGTTGTTCTCCACCAGTGTGAGCATGCATGGGGCTACCCCACACCCCCTGGCACCTCCTCTGGGGCCGCATGCTCTATGCCCCTGACCCCCAGCACAGTGCAGGGCTGTGGGTGCCAAGCTAGGGGGCAAACCCCAGGGCATGGGGCGGCAGGCGTTGGAGGTGGGGATCTCCCTCTGGGCACTGACATTCAGGCCTCCCCCATGCAGGTCCTGGTTGGTCCTGACACCTGCTCTTGCCTCCCCTGCATTTCAGGACAGGACCCGCGTCGTGTCCCCCATCATTGACGTCATCAACATGGACAACTTTCAGTATGTGGGCGCATCTGCGGACTTAAAAGGCGGTAGGTGCTGCTTGGGGCCCAGCCTGTTTGCAGCTCAGCGTTGCTCCATCTCAAGTCAGGGGCAGCGATAGCGCCTGCAGGCGGCCCTGCAGGTCCCCACCAAGAACATGCCTGTGCTCGAGCCACAGGGCTCGTAAGGGGACAGGAGCAGCCTGGCCTCCCAGAGACTGCCGTCACGGCTCCCATCCTTATCTGCTGGACTTACATGGCTGCAGGACTGTGGCTTGGTGTACAGGGCCATCCCCATGGGAGCCGGTGGAGAAATGCCAGGCTGACGGAGTCTGTCCTCTACATCCCACCATCCCCTCATAGCCTCCATCTCCTGCTGGAAACCCATCTGCCTGGCTCTGACCTGATTTCTGGGCCTCCAGGCCTGCACGGCCCATCCTTCCTGTGGCCTGATTGTCAGCCCCCCTCCCCACTAGCCACCCATGTCCTGCCTCCTTCTGGGGACCTTTTTGTCTGAATGGTGTCCCTAGTTTCCCAAGGGCCCTTATGTCTTGAGTGTGACCCATAAAACCCACCCTCCACAAAGCACCATAGTGAGGTGTCTCATCTTGTCTTTATTGTGCTCAGTCGTGTCTGACTCTTCAAGACTCCATGGACTGCAGCATTCTAGGCTCCTTTGTCAGTGGGATTACCCTCGTAAGAATACTGGAGTGGGTTGCCATTTCCTCCTCCAAAGGATATTCCCGACCCAAGGCTCGAATCCATGTCTCCCGTGGCTCCTGCATTGGCAGGCCTTACAGTCTTGAAAATTATTGAAGGCTTCAAAGAGCTTCGTTCACGTGGGCTGTACTGATGAGCATTTGCTGTGTTAGAAAGTACGGCTGACGGTGAGAACAGGGAGTGAGGCAGGCACACCTCTGCTGCCTGCATGCACTGATGCCTCCTGTCCTGAAGCTTCCGGAAAACTCCTTCCTGCACTTTGGAAAAATGAGATCGAAAGGGGCCTGTAAAGCCTTAATATAAATATGAAAGGCGTTTCAATATCAGAGACCTCCAGAAAGGACCTGAGGACGCCAGGGGCACCTGGACTCCACCTGGAGAGCTGCTGTTTCCATGAGGAGCTTCACAAAGCTGATGGGTACACAGGGCCAACCCTGCTGTCCCTGTGACCCAGGACTGGGTGTCTGTGGGGTGACCTGGGGCTCACAGGCTTTCCTGTGACCCCAGGACTGTCTGAGGGGTGACCTGGGACCCACAGGCTCTCCTGTGACCCCAGGACTATCTGTGGGGTGACCTGGGACCCACAAGCTCTCCTGTGACCCAGGACTGTCTGTGGGGTGACCTGAGGCCCACAGGCTCTCCTGTGACCCAGGACTGTGTGTCTGTGGGGTGACCTGGGGCCCACAGGCTCTCCTGTGACCCAGGACTGTCTGTCTGTGGGGTGACCTGGGGCCCGCAGGCTCTCCTGTGACCCAGGACTGTGTGTCTGTGGGGTGACCTGGGGCTCACAGGCTCTCCTGTGACCTAGGACTGGGTGTCTGTGGGGTGACTTGGGGCCCACAGGCTCTCCTGTGACCCCAGGACTGTCTGTGGGGTGACCTGGGGCATGCAGCGTCCTGCACAGCCCAGTGGTAAATGCTTCAAGTTCTGAGACTCAGATGGTTGGTAGCCTGTCCTCTCAGAACTCAGCTAAGAGCCAAGAACTCAGCAAAGCCTACTGTAAAGAGAGAAACCAAAGAGACGTCAGAACCTTTGCCTTCCGTGTGTGCGATTTATTCACTCTCGATTCTTCTCCACCTCAGATGAGTGAACTCTTCTTCTAATGGCCCAGCACCCCAGTTTCTTTATGTAAGCTGAAGGGCTTCTTTTCCATCTCTAACATTTTGAACTGATTGGAAGATGGACTATTCCAGACAGACACACAACTGAGGTCAACCAACAATAAACAAAGAAGACAGTAAAACTGAGACATTGGGTGGAACCTTAGAAAGCGGAACGCTGGGCCCTGCCACAGAGCCCTGGGCCCCGTGCCTCTTTCTGGCCGCGTTGCCATGGGCAGGCCATGTCCCCTCTGCCCCGCAGCATCCCTGCCTATGAAAAGGGGTGACGATAGTGCAGCCACTTGTGGTGGCTGGAGGAGGCCAGGGCTGTGATTGGGCAGCTCCCCCCCAGTGCCTCAACCGGGGGCAGTCATGCTGGGAGGAGGCACTTAGGTTGGGAGACAAGATTCCAGAGATTCTTAGTAAATGGGGAGTGTGTTTGGGGCTTTCCAGTTCAAGCCCTTGGTGTGACTTTCCAGTTTGTCTTACCCATCAAGAATTTGCAGGAGCTGAGCTGTGACGGGCTGTCCTCCTGCAGCAGCTGTTTATGGTGGAGCAGGTGTGGATGGTGAGGTGACCTGCCTAGGTGCAGCCCCATGCTGCCCCAGGGGCTGGGCCAGGTCCGTTCTGAAAGGATGTGGTGAAATCCACCCCACGCGGCTCAGCTGCAGTCAGGAGAGACTGAAGGGACCGAGTTTGTGGCCCAGGAACCTGTACTCTCATTTCTCTCTTCTCTCTGTCTCCTCCCCTGGGACCTTGTTAGGGGATGCCTGGCAAATTTTTTAATCCATTGCTCTTCTTTCTCACCTCCTTACGGCCCTTGGATATTACCTCACAGACTCCAGTTTCCTTATTTGACACTTACACTTTTTGGTTTTAGGAAAAACTGCCCCACACTTTCTGTGCTGGATAAGCTTCGTGGGGAAGGATTTCAGTGTGTGCCCACCCCTCTGGTCTCCCCGTCCCACTCTACCCCACAGTCTCTCTCTTCCCTCTGCATCATCTCTGTTTGTTTTTCCTTTGGTTTTCAGTGAATCCATCCAAATACCAGATATCTTTAAGCCACCAGGGACAGAAGTACCAGCAGCAGGCAGCCCACGCCTACAGCATCCGATGTTTCTTTTCTCTTCTGTGACCCGCAGGTTTTGACTGGAACTTGGTGTTCAAATGGGATTACATGACCCCTGAGCAAAGACGGTCCCGGCAGGGGAACCCCGTCGCCCCCATAAAGTAAGTGCCAGGTGTCCTTCAGGTTCCCTCCTCTGAGGTCACAGGTAAGACGTCAGGCTCCAGCCTCACATTCCCTCGGGACCTAGTTGCGCTCTTGTCTCCAGCCACACCCTCACTTGCCCTCATCTTCACTCAAGGGAGAATCTCTGCCAACAGCTTGTAGAATAAAGTACTTTGAGATTTATTTTCTTGTACTTAAGTATATCAGATCTGCCAGTTTCACATCCTTTTTGCTGATAATGTAGGGCATTTCCCACAAGGATGGGGTCTCAGGCTACCCTCAGGGTCTGGGCAGAGAGGTGGGCAGCCAGGGTGAGCTCCACCACTGCCGGTCAGCCCCGCTTATTCACCGGATTCTGCCCTCCTCTGTGCAAACAGAGGAGGCACCTGTATCACAGCTCGGTGGGGTCCCCAGGTGTGGTGGGGATGCCTGTCCGGGAACTCCTAGTTTAGGGGTCCCTGCGGATACTCTCACTGTCTACATTGTAATGTTTGTCCCCCGTCAGCAGGGAGCTCCAGCAGCATGGGGCCTGGACTTCTCACAGTGACTCCATGGAGACAGGGCTGGGGCTCTGCTGTTGGCATGTGCCCAGGCTGAGAGGAAACGAGAAGATGATGGTTCCTCCAACAGAGGAAGAAGCTGTCCTGTGATTTGAAAAGGGGTGACGATAGTGCAGCCACTTGTGGTGGCTGGAGGAGGCCAGGGCTGTGATTGGGCAGCTCCCCCCCAGTGCCTCAACCGGGGGCAGTCATGCTGGGAGGAGGCACTTAGGTTGGGAGACAAGATTCCAGAGATTCTTAGTAAATGGGGAGTGTGTTTGGGGCTTTCCAGTTCAAGCCCTTGGTGTGACTTTCCAGTTTGTCTTACCCATCAAGAATTTGCAGGAGCTGAGCTGTGACGGGCTGTCCTCCTGCAGCAGCTGTTTATGGTGGAGCAGGTGTGGATGGTGAGGTGACCTGCCTAGGTGCAGCCCCATGCTGCCCCAGGGGCTGGGCCAGGTCCGTTCTGAAAGGATGTGGTGAAATCCCACCCCACGCGGCTCAGCTGCAGTCAGGAGAGACTGAAGGGACCAAGTTTGTGGCCCAGGAACCTGTACTCTCATTTTTCTCTTCTCTCTGTCTCCTCCCCTAGGACCTTGTTAGGGGATGCCTGGCAAATTTTTTAATCCATTGCTCTTCTTTCTCACCTCCTTACGGCCCTTGGATATTACCTCACAGACTCCAGTTTCCTTATTTGACACTTACACTTTTTGGTTTTAGGAAAAACTGCCCCACACTTTCTGTGCTGGATAAGCTTCGTGGGGAAGGATTTCAGTGTGTGCCCACCCCTCTGGTCTCCCCGTCCCACTCTACCCCACAGTCTCTCTCTTCCCTCTGCATCATCTCTGTTTGTTTTTCCTTTGGTTTTCAGTGAATCCATCCAAATACCAGATATCTTTAAGCCACCAGGGACAGAAGTACCAGCAGCAGGCAGCCCACGCCTACAGCATCCGATGTTTCTTTTCTCTTCTGTGACCCGCAGGCTTTGACTGGAACTTGGTGTTCAAATGGGATTACATGACCCCTGAGCAAAGACGGTCCCGGCAGGGGAACCCCGTCGCCCCCATAAAGTAAGTGCCAGGTGTCCTTCAGGTTCCCTCCTCTGAGGTCACAGGTAAGACGTCAGGCTCCAGCCTCACATTCCCTCGGGACCTAGTTGCGCTCTTGTCTCCAGCCACACCCTCACTTGCCCTCATCTTCACTCAAGGGAGAATCTCTGCCAACAGCTTGTAGAATAAAGTACTTTGAGATTTATTTTCTTGTACTTAAGTATATCAGATCTGCCAGTTTCACATCCTTTTTGCTGATAATGTAGGGCATTTCCCACAAGGATGGGGTCTCAGGCTACCCTCAGGGTCTGGGCAGAGAGGTGGGCAGCCAGGGTGAGCTCCACCACTGCCGGTCAGCCCTGCTTATTCACCGGATTCTGCCCTCCTCTGTGCAAACAGAGGAGGCACCTGTATCCAGCTCGGTGGGGTCCCCAGGTGTGGTGGGGATGCCTGTCCGGGAACTCCTAGTTTAGGGGTCCCTGCGGATACTCTCACTGTCTACATTGTAATGTTTGTCCCCCGTCAGCAGGGAGCTCCAGCAGCATGGGGCCTGGACTTCTCACAGTGACTCCGTGGAGACAGGGCTGGGGCTCTGCTGTTGGCATGTGCCCAGGCTGAGAGGAAACGAGAAGATGATGGTTCCTCCAACAGAGGAAGAAGCTGTCCTGTGATGAGGATAAGAATAAGGGTAGCTAGTGTCATCGAGAGTTTCCTGTGTGCTCTGGGTGCTTTAAGCCTGTTAATGTTTGTAATCCTCCAAGGAACCTGGCACAGAAAAGCTGAGTACTAGCCTGGGGCGTACTAGCAAGCGTCCCACCCAGCCCAGCAGCTGCTCTCACATAGGGAGGCTCTCTGCAGCCCCTTGCACTTGGAAGCATCTGAGCAGGGCACTGAAGCCAGCAAGGGTCAAGCTGAGAGGGACCCCTAGAGCTCTGAGCTAAGGACCAGGCTGTGCTGTTGTTTTAAAGCCTGGTTTCCAGGCTTGACCTTGGCATTAGAATGCTGGTGATCTAACCTTGACCTTCGACCTCTCTTCTCTTCTACCCTCTCTGCCTCTGTAGAACCCCTATGATTGCTGGAGGGTTGTTCGTGATGGATAAGTTCTATTTTGAAGAGCTGGGGAAGTATGACATGATGATGGATGTGTGGGGAGGAGAAAACCTGGGTATGTATGAGCCTTGTGTCGTTAGACACCAAACTGTTCCCAATTCTGCTGAAACCATGGTCTTTTCCTGCCAACCAAGGGGTAGAAATGAAAAGTGGACGTTTTTGAGAAATTATTGAGTGAGAGTTTGTAGTAGGGAGGTGCCAGTTGGAAAAGGTTTGTCGAGACATTAAAGGGACCATGTAACAGACATAATTAGTCCCCTTATAAAGTATAAATAGCACCCTTTTTACTCTTAGAAGTATCTTGGGTTGGGCATTAGAATCTGTTTCCTTAAGAAGGTAGGATACTAGATACAGAGTCTTTGAAGGAAATTCCATTCTTTTTAATGTCATCTGAATTCAGGAGTTTGGAAAACAGACTGACAAAAATTGGGGGAACACTTCAGGCTCTAAGACTCGCTTTTAGACACATAGGATGGAAAATGAGTCCTAGCGAAGCCTGTTAGAATCATGCGGCAGGGATGGTTCTATTTTGTTTTTGTTTGTAGTGCATACAAATCATTTTTACCAATGATTAGGGACAATTAAATTGTGTAGAGTTTGGTCTTTATTGGTAGTTGCATAATATTTACTGCATAAATGTAGAAGGACTCTTGTGTTATGTTTTTTGTTTAGGGGGTTTTGTTTGTTTCACTTGAAGTTTTTGAGCTGAGTCTCCTCACCTTTGAATGCTGCTAAATTACTTTCTCCCCTGGGTAGAAGGAGAGAAGAAGGATGCTGTTATCACTTGTAGTAATTTTTACTTATAACAGAGACTTTGATTTTTTTGCTTGTTTAAAAGAAAAGACTAGGTTAGATGAGCCTGTTATTTTTCTCTCATTTTATGATAGCAATGTTAGTGATAATGTCTCATTTGTGGAGAGAGGTTATCACCTTGGTAGATTTTGAAAGCTTCTTTAGGTTCAGTAACTACACCCAGAGGAAGGACCTGAGTCAGATGCCTTTTGGACTTTTTTTAACAATACACTGACAGCGAGGCAGGGCTTGATTGAAATCTGAGCACAGAAGGATTGTTAATCTCCTGAAGGGAATTCTGTGCCCTGCTGGCACCCCTGGGGCAGCCCAGCCAGCCAGGATCACCACTCGGTAGCAAAATAGAGTGGGGTTTGCTGTGTGCTGTTAGGTAAGGTGGATGGAGGCAGCCAGCCTTTTAAAGCATCAGAGTGTAGAAAGAGTATTGATTTAAATGTCAAAGGAGACTTTGCACCGGAGGCCAGCGGGAGGGGACATATTCTTTCCTATTACCTAGTATACTGTAGGTTTGATTTGTGTGTTTAAGTACCTGTGCCGTGTGCAAGGTTCCCTAGAAGGGCTTGAGGGGCTTAGGTGGGGTTACGCGTGGTGGATGGGGAAGAAGGTCTGGGTGCTGCTGGCACTGTGGCACCCCTCCCGTGACGGGCTCTGACATGGCCACTCTGGAGGGTCTTCTCGCATCAGGGTTAAACAGGCACAGGGTTTCAGCAGGAAGAGCTTGCAGTGAGTCTTTCTCTCATCTTGGCACTGCTCAGACTTGATTTTCTCGGTGCTGCGTGCACACCCACAGTGGCTGCCCAGCCTGAGGGCTGATGTGGGTACCTATTAGGAAAGTCAGGGAGTGGGGATGCCTGAGTCAAATCCAAACACCCCCTCTTGGGATGCCCCACCAAATCTACTAGTGCTCCCAGATTTCCTGACCTACAGTGTAAATCTAATTAAAGCACTTTAAAAAACAGAATTCCCCAGTGGTCCAGTGGTTAGGACTCAGCACTTTCTTGCTGTGGCACCAGATTCAATCCCTGGTTGGGGAACGAAGATCCTTCACAAGCCTTGCATTGTGGCCAAAATGGAAAAGAAAAAAAAACTTTTTTTAAGTAAATAAAAAGGACAAAGAATGCTACCTCTGGCCCTGTGAGATGTGGGGGTTAGACTCCTTAGGAATGTTATTTGTCCTTTGCAGCCCATCCCCACAGCCTTAGGAAGGATGCTGACCACCCCCAGTGCATCATCTCGTTTCATGCTTTCTGGAAGGGACTGAGGTCTTGCTTGAGGTCTTGAGCTTATTGTTAGTAGAGCCAAGATACAGACACAAACTGCCTAATTCAAAAGCCACCATGTTTTCCTGAGTAATCGATCATCCCTCATTGGAGCCCAGTGAAATCAGTTGAACATAATTGTAGTTGTTCGTGGCCTTAAAACTCTCCCACCAGGTCTCTGAATGGCTCCCTTATTGGTTTAACAGGCTCCCCATATAGGAGCCAGGGAGTCTTCGTGGCCCCCAGTTTTGAATTTTCCAGATAGGCAACTATATCTTTGAATTTTATTTCCTTAGATACAGAGAGCCTCCTAGTCAAGTTTTGTTCAACACTGTGTAGGCTTGGTGGTTATGACCACATATTTCTAATATGATGAGGGGAGTGGTCATTAAAATCTCAAACTGCTACATAGGGGCTTCCACTCACTGGTCCCAGTAGAGATTCCTGCTGCCCTTCTCTCGCGTGGATGTCACGTGCCTTTGGTCACAGCCTGGGCACCTGCTGCCACACGAGGCCTTGAGCTCCGCGGGAACCCCCTGGCTCTGAGCCATCCACGCTGGCAGCAGTGACTGTGTGTGCCATTCTGTCTCACTCCTCCGCATGTTGTTAGGGGTGCAGAGTGATGCTGAGGAAACACCCTTTCATACCAACCTCAGGAAGCCTTTCAGAAAAACGAAGTCTAACCCTCCATCGTATCATATCTTGACTTTCTTGTGTAACCTATTTCTCGAGTTCAGTCACGCCCCTGCTCAGAGTGGGTGGCGCTCAGGACGGGAACCCAGCCGGCTCCCTGTGTCCAGGCTGCTCCGAGGTATGGTGCTCTGGACTGCACGTGTGTGCACGTGTCAGGACCCACGCCTGCTTGCTCAAATGCTGCATCCTCGAGTAGACTCTGTGTTGACTCAGGTGAAGAGCAGCCTTTGCTGGCCTGGTGGCTACTGGCTGCTGAAAGCTGGGGTGGCTGCCAGGTCTGGTTGTTCTTTGGGCATCATTGGTCACTGGACTTGGCCGGCTGGCTGGACACCTGCTGCTGCACCGGGATGAGATGAGTTTTGCGATTTAAGGGGAGACATTGTTTTTGTTCCGGGTGCAGGAAGCTCAGGTGCAGGAGGATGCTCTGGGCACTTAAGTTTTAGAGGAAGGTGGTGTACACAGTTGCCTCTTAGATCTGCATTAGGGCTGATGTGGGCATTTCATGCCTTTTGATCATGGACGTTCGTGCACTGTTGGTTGCCTTTTCTGACTTGGATCCTTAGGAGGCATAGCAATACTCCACTGTGGAGAACCAGTCAGAGAGGAGTCTGGCCGAGCCTCACCCACAGTGTTGGTGATGTCACAGGAATGCCTGGTTTGCTGCCAGAAGCCTTCTGTCCACAGTGGGTCAGAGAGTCACTATTGTCCCAGGGTTTCTAGTCTGATCTGAAAAATATTTCAAGTGTGCTCTTACTTTGTTTAAAATTTGGAATAGACTTCTTTCATGAAAACAAGGAATTTGGTGACATTCTGCTCAGTGGTAAAATCTAAAATAGTAAATGTCCCGGTGTGGGTAGTTTGTTGAGCATAAATTATTCACTTTATCTACACTACTTTATATTGTCTGTATAATAACACTGCTGTGCAGACACCCTCATTCAATATTTAGGATATTTCAATCTTTTTTTTCTCCACCTTTATTGAGGTTTCACTAACAATTTAAAATTGTATATATTTAAGGTATACAGCAGGATGATTTGATATGCGCTTGTATCCCCCCACACATACTTCCTTGATTGTGCCCTGGAGTTTAGAGACCAGTGTCAGATGTCTCCCCAGGGGACATTCAAGGACCCACTGGGAAAAGGGTCCTCCCTGTTGGCATTGCCTCAGGCTCTGGAGGAAGGGTGGGTATCTGCACCCGTGGGCAGCCCAGGCCCTCGGTCACCCATGTCTTCCCCACCTCAGAGATCTCGTTCCGCGTGTGGCAGTGTGGCGGCAGCCTGGAGATCATCCCCTGCAGCCGCGTGGGACATGTGTTCAGGAAGCAACACCCCTACACCTTCCCGGGAGGCAGCGGCACTGTCTTCGCCCGGTAAGTGGCCGAGAGGCCCAGCAGGGCCCCGAGCACTGCTGACCAGCCCTACACAGGCCTGACTGTGGGCTGTGTGGAAACATGTCCTGCAAGGGGCCGCCCCTCAGCGATGACAGGGGCAGCTGCAGGGACTGAAGACAGCGCATCGTGCTGTCTGATTCTGGAGCAAGGAGCTCCTGTGGTTTTTAAGCAGCTACTAGACTCCTTTGTTTTGGACTTTAGAAGGGTTCTTCTGATCCCTGGCAAGAGGATAGCAAGGATGACACCAAGAGGAAATGATGGTGCGGGCAGCAGAGGGCAGGGGCCAGGCAGGCATGTTTACTGATGGACAGGCGAGAGCAAGGGGGACTCCTTGGTGACACCCACGCTGGGATCTCAACTTGGCTGACGCGGTGCCCCTACAGACACAGGAAGCCTCAGAGTAGGCTGGGCATGCGTAAGGTGGGGGATGACTAGTTTGTGTTTCATGTGGCATTTTAGAACATGTATTAAGTACAGATTGCACAGTATTCCTGTATCGTACAGAAACTAGATTTCTTAGCTTAGAGAATCTATGTTCAGGGAAACTTTAACAGAAGCCAAATATCATATAATGCTGATCAAATTGCCTTCTCCCAAAAAGTATATCCTTTCCTGGATGTTGTCTAAACTTCATTTCTCTTTGTTAGAAACAAAAATATGTTCTTACATGACAACCTCTACAAAATCAAACAGCAATATGTACGTTTTCCTCTAGGGCACTGTGAGACGCTTCTCAGAAACCTCTTGTAGAGACAGATCAAACACTTCAAATCAAAGCCTGATAGCTACCAGCAAAGCCTGGGGTTTCTGAAAACAGTCTTTTAAAATACACAAGACATTGCTTTATATGCTTTTGTAAAGGGAAAAACCCCACTGTTTTTTAGAAGGGAAGCTTTTCCAGTGTATTTTACAGCCCCGGGAGTCCTTATGCTGGAGATATGGAAACAGACCGTGGTTCAGAACTGGGGGCAGCATGGATCGTCAGCCTTCAGCAAGGCCTCGCTGCCCCTTCTTGGCTGACTCACCTAAAAGATAGGATGGCGGAATGTGTTAGTTTTCAAGTCCAGTTCTGTTTAATTTCTTCTATTCTGTCATATTCAGGATATAAGTATTTCACCATCTAAAAGTTGGAACTTGACAACAATAGCCAATATTTATAAAGTGTTTCATATGTGCTAGGCTATTGGATTGCTTTATAAATATTCACATACTCTCCATGTGTATGAGTATGAAGGATACATACTCCTCATCAATTCAGTTCAGTCACTTAGTCGTGTCTGATTCTTTGCAACCCCATGAACTGCAGCACACCAGGCCTCCCTGTCTATTACCAACTCCCAGAGTCCACCCAAACCTATGTCCATCGAGTCAAATGATGCCATCCAACCATCTCATCCTCTGTTGTCCCCTTCTCCTCCTGTCCTCAATCTTTCCCAGCATAAAGGGTCTTCTCCAGTAAGTCAGCTCTTTCCATCAGGTGGCCAGAGTATTGGAGTTTCAGCTTCAGCATCAGTCCTTCCAATGAACACCCAAGACTGATCTCCTTTAGGATGGACTGGCTGGATTTCCTTGCAGTCCAAGGGACTCTCAAGTCTTCTCCAACACCACAGTTCAAAAGCATCAATTCTTTGGCGCTCAGCTTTCTTCACAGTCCAACTCTCATATCCATACATGACCACTGGAAAAACCATAGCCTTGACTAGATGGACCTTTGTTGGCAAAGTAATGTCTCTGCTTTTCATTATGCTCTATAAGTTGGTCATAACTTTCCTTCCAAGAAGTAAGCGTCTTTTAATTTCATGGCTGCAGTCACCATCTGCAGTGATTTTGGAGCCCAGAAATATAAAGTCAGCTACTGTTTCTACTGTTTTCCCATCTCTCTGCCATGAAGTGATGGGACCAGATGCCATGATCTTCATTATCTGAATGTTGAGCTTTAAGCCAACTTTTTCACTCTCCTCCTTCATTTTCATCAAGAGGCTCTTTAGTTCTTCTTCACTTTCTGCCATAAGGGTGGTATCATCTGCATATCTGAGATTATTGATATTTCTCCCGGCAATCTTGATTCCAGCTTGGGTTTCTTCCAGCCCAGTGTTTCTCATGATGTACTCTAAATATAAGTTAAATAAGCAGGGTGATGATAGACAGCCTTGATGTACTCCTTTTCCTATTTGGGATCAGTCTGTTGTTCCATGTCCAGTTCTAACTGTTTTTTTCTGACCTGCATACAGCTTTCTCAAGAGGCAGGTCAGGTGGTCTGGTATTCCCATCTCTTTCAGAATTTTCCACAGTTTATTGTGATCCACACAGTCATAGGCTTTGGCATAGTCAATAAAGCAGAAATAGATGTTTTTCTGGAACTCTCTTGCTTTTTCGATGATCTAGCGGCTGTTGGCAATTTGATCTCTGGTTCAGCTTGAACATCTGGAAGTTAACGGTTCACATACTGTTGAAGCCTGGCTTGGAGAATTTTAAGCATTACTTTACAATCTCATTCCAATCCCATATTCCTCATAAAGCCTTATAAATTAAGTATTATTTCTGGGCTTCCCTGGTGGCTCAGTGGTAAAGAATCTGTCTGTCATATTGGAGACTGCCTGCCATGCAGGAGACACAGATTCATTCCCTGGGTCTGGAAGATCCCCTGAAGAAGGAAATGGCAACTCACTCCAATATTCTTGCTATGGATTCTTGCCATTCTTTCCATGGAAAAATCCTATGGACAGGGGAGCCTGGTGGGCTACAGTCTCTGGGGTCATAAGAGTCAGACACAACTTGGCAACCTAAACCATCATCACCATTTCCACTTTATGGGTAAGAGAAACTGAGGCACAAAGTGGTTCAGTTCCTTTGTCTAAGTTCAAGCAGCTGGAAAGTGGTATTCCATCTTGGCCACTTGACTCTGGAGTCCATGTTATTTTTTATCCAAATCTCAAGTACAGTTAGTGCTTGAGGCTGCTAGATTTCAGCATTGAGATACAGACCCTAAAGTAGGTTTAGGGTGGCAGGTAGAGAACCATCTCATTTGTGCAGGTCACTGTGTGAGGAAGGAAAGGAGGCAGACAGGCAGGGACGATGAGGGAGTGCGTGCAGAAGGGGCTCCTGGGCTCCTGCCTTATTCTGTAGTGTGCCCTGTTGCTTTAGAGAGAGCAAAGTGATGCCACACCCACCAGCTCTTACATCCAAGCAGTCTGGATACCTGTTGGGTGAGAACCCTTGGGCACTTCCTTCTCTTTTTCTTACAGCTTTGTTTGCAGTTAGCCTCTTACAAAGCCTCTTAAGAGACTGGAGAGTGTTGCTATTGTGCTTGCCTGTGGATGTGGGTTAGAGCTCCCTGGCTGGGAGCTAAGGCCAGAACAGCCACGGGGCTGCAGCGGGTGCCTTGGGAGATGTTTGGGTTTACTGTTAGCAGCTAATGGTGAGACATGTTCATGATAAGGGCAACTACGGTTAAATTAAACACAGAAAGCAGCAGTTTAAACTTACTCTCTTACCAAACTTTTTCCTGTTTAGTGTGTATGACTGGCTAGTCCCATCCTCTCTCTCCTGCCTGCTTCCTGGCAGAACTACTTTACCTGCACCAAAGCTGGGCGGGGAGGGGAGCAAAGGCATGGTGCCTTGTACCTACAGCTCCTAGAAGACTGCTTGCCATATAGGCACCTGAGAAATATTTGCATCAGTGAATTTAAACTAGTGTTGCAGCTAATGTGAGACATGTTCATGATAAGGGCAACTACGGTTAAATTAAACACAGAAAGCAGCAGTTTAAACTTACTCTCTTACCAAACTTTTTCCTGTTTAGTGTGTATGACTGGCTAGTCCCATCCTCTCTCTCCTGCCTGCTTCCTGGCAGAACTACTTTACCTGCACCAAAGCTGGGCGGGGAGGGGAGCAAAGGCATGGTGCCTTGTACCTACAGCTCCTAGAAGACTGCTTGCCATATAGGCACCTGAGAAATATTTGCATCAGTGAATTTAAACTAGTGTTGAGCAGCGCATGAGCCTCACTCTTTGAGGCTACCTATGTATCTTTATTAAGTAGGCAGAAAAGAGGGCTTTGTATTTAAGAGTTGAGAAATTACTTAATCACTGATGACTTTTAGGTGATTTAAAACTGCTGTATGATTGCACTCCCTAAAACCTTTTAATTTGGGAAAACACCCTTCAGTCTCCCTCTGCCCCTTTCCACTCCTGGCCACTCTTTTCTCCCGCTCACATGTATCTATGTGCTGTTCTGCTACTACTGTATTTTCATCCACCAAGTCAGGGACATCTTCCCATGGCAACATGTGAAACGTACACCTGTATGTTTCATGGCCTCAGAGAGCCCATGTGTTTGACTACTTTACTGCTGATGGTTCTGTAGTTTCTGTTTATTCTGCCATTGTAAGCAGTGCTAAATTAAGCAGGTTTTCATTCCTGGTTGATTATTTTCTTGAGGTAAATTTCCAGATGTGGGAACTGCTAGATCAGAGGACAGGTACATTCGAATTATCTTCTCTGCCTCTTACAAGGCCTTCTAAACAACGATTCATCTTAGATACATATAACACTTGATGTGAAGGATCAGTTCAGTTCAGCCGCTCAGTTGTGTCTGACTCTTTGTGACCTCATGAACTGCAGCACGCCACACCTGTCTGTCCATCACCACTCCTGGAGCCCACCCAAACTCGTGTCCATTGAGTCGGCGATGCCATGTGACCATCTCATCTTCTGTCATCCCCTTCTCCT
>SJYC01148832.1:0-35120 GCA_006408675.1 Madoqua kirkii | reverse complement strand
AGATACATATAACACTTGATGTGAAGGATCAGTTCAGTTCAGCCGCTCAGTTGTGTCTGACTCTTTGTGACCTCATGAACTGCAGCACGCCACACCTGTCTGTCCATCACCACTCCTGGAGCCCACCCAAACTCGTGTCCATTGAGTCGGCGATGCCATGTGACCATCTCATCTTCTGTCATCCCCTTCTCCTGCCCTCAATCTTTCCCAGCGTCAGGGTCTTCTCCAGTGAGTCAGCTCTTCACATCAGGTGGCCAAAGTATAGGAGTTTCAGCTTCAGCATTAGTCCTTCCAGTGAATATTCAGGACTGATTTTCTTTAGGATGAACTGGTTGGATCTCCTTGCAATCCAAGGGACTCTCCAGAGTCTTTTCCAATACCACATTTCAAAAACATCAATTCTCTGGTACTCAGCTTTCTTTATAGTCCAACTCACATCCATACATGGCCACTGGAAAAACCATAGCCTTAACTAGATGAACCTTTGTTTGCAAAGTAATATCTCTGCATTTTAATATGCTGTCTAGGTTGGTCATAACTTTCCTTCCAAGAAGTGAGCGTCCTTTAATTTCATGGCTGCATTCACCATCTGCAGTGATTTTGGAGCCCCCAAAATAAAGTCAGCCACTGATTCCACTGTTTTCCCATCTATCTGCCATGCAGTGATGGGACCGGATGCCATGATCTTAGTTTTCTGAATGTTGAGCTTTAAGCCAACTTTTTTGCTCTCCTCCTTCACTTTCATCAAGAGGCTCTTTAGTTCTTCTTCACTTTCTGCCATAAGGGTGGTGTCATCTGCGTATCTTGAGATTATTGATATTTCTCCCAGCAATCTTCCAGCCAACGTTTCTCAGGATGTACTTTGCATATAAATTAAATAAGCAGAGTGACGATAGACAGCCTTGATAAACTCCTTTTCCTATTTGGAACCAGTCTTTTGTTCCATGTCCAGTTCTAACTTTTGCTTTCTGATCTGCGTACAGGTTTCTCAAGAGGCAGATCAGGTGGTCTGGTATTCCCATCTCTTTCAGAATTTTCCACAGTTTATTGTGATCCACATAGTCAAAGGCTTTTGCATAGTCAGTAAAGCAGAAATAGATGTTTTTTTGGAACTCTTGCTTTTTTAATGATCCAGTAGATTTTGCCGATTTGATCTTTGGTTCCTCTGCCTTTTCTAAAACTAGCTTAAACATCTGGAAGTTCACGTTTCAAGTGTTGCTGAAGCCTGGCTTGGAGAATTTTGAGTATTACTTTACTAGTGTGTGAAATGAGTGCAATTGTGTGGTAGTTTGAATATTTTTTGGCATTGCCTTTCTTTGGGATTGGAATGAAAACTGACCTTTTCCAGTCCTGTGGCCACGACTGAGTTTTCCAAATTTGCTGACGTATTGAGTGCAGCACTTTCACAGCATCATCTTTTAGGATTTGAAATAGGTCAACCGGGATTCCATCAGCTCCACTAGCTTTGTTCGTAGTGATGCTTCCTAAGGCCCACTTGACTTCACATTCCAGGATGTCTGGCTCTAGGTGAGTGATCACACCATCGTGATTCACTAGGTTATGAAGATCTTTTTTGTACAGCTCTTCTGTGTATTCTTGCCAAACAAGAGATGGCAATAGTGAGCATCAACATTCTAGGAATGGACTGGAATGTGTGAATTTAAGTCAGATGACCATTATATCTACTACTGTGGATATAATGGTCAACAAAGAGTCTGAAATGCAGTACTTGGATGCAATCTCAAAAACGACAGAATGATCTCTGTTCGTTTCCAGGGCAAACCATTCAATATCATGATAATCCAAGTCTATGTCCCGACCAGTAATGCTGAATGAGCTGAAGTTGACAGTTCTGTGAAGACCTACAAGACCTTCTAGATCTAACACCCCCAAAAAGATGTCCTTTTCATTATAGGGGACTGGAATGCAAAAGTAGGAAGTCAAGAAACACCTGGAGTAACAGGTAAATTTGGCCTTGGAGTACAGAATGAAGCAGGGCAAAGGCTAATAAATTTTTGCCAAGAGAACTCACTGGTCATAACAAACACCCTCTTCCAACAACACAAGAGAAGACTCTACACATGGGCATTACTAGATGGTCAACACCAAAATCAGATTGATTATATTCTTTGCAGCCAAAGATGGAGAAGCTCTATACAGTCAGCAAAAACAAGACCAGCAGCTGACTGTGACTCAGATCATGAACTCCTTATTGCCAAATTCAGACTTAAATTGAAGAAAGTAGGGAAAACCACTAGACCATTCAGGTATGACCTAAATCAAATCCCTTATGATTATACAGTGGCAGTGAGAAATAGATTTAAGGGACTGCATCTGATACAGAGAGTGCCTGATGAACTATGGACAGAGGTTCGTGACATGGTACAGGAGACAGGGATCAAGACAATCCCCAAGAAAAAGAAATGCAAAAAAGCAAAATGGCTGCCTGAGGAGGTCTTACAAACAGCTGTGAAAAGAAGAGAAGCGAAAAGCAAAGAAGAAACGGAAAGATATACCCATTTGTATGCAGAGTTACAAAAGATAGCAAGGAGAGAGAAGAAAGCCTTCCTTCGCAATCAGTGCAAAGAAATAGAGGAAAACAATAGAATGGGAAAGACTAGAGATCTCTTCAAGACAATTAGAGATACCAAGGGAACATTTCATGCAAAGATGTGCTCAATAAAGGACAGAAATGGTATGGACCTGACAGAAGAGGTACCAAGAAGGATATAGGCCCCAAACAAATTATTTTAGTAATTGTGGCTCAGATGATTTGAAAGCTCCCCACTTATAGCTCAGTTGGTAGAGAATCCACCTGCAGTGCAGGAGACCCCAGTTCGATTCCTGGGTCTGGAAGATCCCTTGGAGAAGGGATACGTTACGCACTCCAGTATTCATGGCCTTCCCTTGTGGCTCAGCTGGTAAAGAATCTGCCTGTAATGCGGAGACCTCAGTTTGATCCCTGGGTTGGGAAGGTCCCCTGAAGAAGGGAAAGGCTACCCACTCCAGTATTCTTGCCTGGAGAATTCCATGGACTGTATAGTCCATGGGGTCCCTAAGAGTCAGACATGACTGAGGAACTTTCATTTTCATTTTCTTTAACTTTCCATTTTAAAAAAAACCTTTCTAATAGGGGAACAGTACCTATTCTTGTAGAATATGAATATTGTCTCCCTAATGTATTTATCTTAGAAGCATGGAATGCCTTTATATGGGTTCTTAAAGAGAACTGGCTCTCAGCCCAAAATGTGAGTGTGCTTTGGAGCAGAGTCCAGGGACACTGGAGCAGAGATGTTCACTGCCTTAGCGCTGCTCCACAGATGCTCTAAGGAGAACGCTGGCAGGAGAAGATGCTGGTGCCATGCATGTGGCAGCCTTTAGAACATGTCATACATTCCAAGGTAGCTTGTCCCACTGGCCTTATTGATCATAGGTTGTTTCTCTCCATGATTGTGAGATGTAAATGTGGGGTCTTCTGGCCTTCTAGAGAAGCCTGTTCTGTACAGGACAGTAGGAACCCCAAATGTGGGGCATATACTACTGTCCCTCACTATTTCTGGCCCAAACAGGATGCTCTCAGCTCAGCTCTTCCCAAAGTAATTTAATAGTAACTGTGATTTGCTCTCAACTTTCCCAGAGCTGTTTAGTTATAGCTTTCCATCTCAGGCGTGATGAGAAAGGCCAGAGAGAAGAGGTCAAGGATTCTTGGCTTTGCTCCCCGACACCAGCCTTCTGGGCCACACAATAAGAGTTACTGAGAGTGATTCTCTTTAGTCCTTCTCGGTGGTACAGCCATGTCTCTGTTTTAAAATAGCTCCCCGTGCTGTCATTATAACTTTGACTTTTGCCCTTTGACAATCTGTATTCAAAGAAAGATGAGGAGGTTGTATTTGTTGTTCAGTGATACCTGCTGAATGCCAGCCACCTGAAGACACCTAGGGGTGGGGGACAGCCTGCTCTCTGATCCATGTGGGCACCTATCAGGCCACCAGCCCCCCAGAAGCCTGACCCTGAAGCCTCCACAGTACTTGGTCAGTGCAGACCAAGCAGCAGCAATGGAAAGAAGGCAGCTCACAGCTCAAGGAGACTTGTTTTGTTTCTAGTAACACCCGCCGGGCAGCAGAGGTCTGGATGGACGAGTACAAGAACTTCTACTACGCAGCAGTGCCTTCTGCTAGAAATGTCCCTTATGGGAAGTAAGTGTGACCCATGGCTTCTCGCTGTTTTGCTTCTTGGGATCATGTGTGTGTGTGTGTGTGTGTGTGTGTGTGTGTGCACGCAACAAGGGCAGGGGCAGCCCACACTGTAAGCCGATCAGGTGTCAAAGATGGGACTCTGCTCAAGGGTAGCGAGGGCCCTCTGGGGAGGAACGGGGGGACAGAGGAGTCCAGACAGCAGTGTGGATGATCCAGTCCCCACTGCCTGCCCCAACTCTTTTCTCATCGGCAGATTTCCAGGTTTGATGTAGAGCCCATCTGTTTTTTAAATTTATCTTAAAGAATCTTTTCTTCTTCTCCAGTATTCAGAGCCGACTGGAGCTCAGGAAGAAACTTAACTGCAAGCCTTTCAAGTGGTACCTGGAAAACGTCTACCCAGAGCTAAGGTGAGGCCCTGGGGCTGGGGTCTGCTTTAGAAGGACTTAGAGGCAGCCAGAGCCCACCGGCTGCAGGGCCTGGAGGTGGAAGGAAGGTCCTGTTAGGAGGAGAGGCCAGGAGCTGTGCCCTGCCGCTGTCCTCAGGCTCCCCAAGGGGGCGCTCTTGTCCCCCAGCCCACAGGCTCCCCCTGCCTGGGACTCCCCCTTGAGGCTCCTTTGCCCTCTGCAGTTGGGTAGGGACTGAGACCAAGGCTTGGCCAGCAGGGGAGAGCACCCAGCAGAGGCTTAAATAACCACACTGGCCTGTTGTTTTACTGCCTGCCCACTCGCATCCTGTGGCACAGCAGGAGACCTGTGGGTCTGTGGGCTTCAGGCTGCTGTGGACTTCATCTTCTTAGAGGAGTCAGCAGACAGGGCTTGCCTCAGTGGGGCACATTCCTTTTTCTGACTTTTCCCAGTGTATTTCACAGCAGGTAATGGGTCTGCACACAGAGGCTGTGACTGAGGAGTCACCACATCCCCTTCTGTGCTAAGAGGCTCTCAGAGCCCTGGCCGCAGAGCTTTGCTCTGCTGCTGTTTACTTACCGTCCTCTCGGGGTCCCTCTGCCGTGTTTCCCATACCCCACGGGAAGGGGAAGAACAGAAGTCCTCTCCCTGCCCCCTGGGAAGGCCGTCGGCAGTGTAATGTCCCAGCCATTGCCTCTCCCTCAGCAGACCAGGGGCTCACAGCAGTGGACCGTAGCCCCTCCTGGCGCCTTAGTGTCTCTGTGGCCTGTGCCTGGTGACCAGATGCAGTGACATTACAGCAGTTTTGACCCGAGATCCCCGGTGATTTGGGGCGACCATGGGCCCTGCGCCACGTGGGATCACGTGTGTAAAGCGTTCACACCACAGCCATGGGTAGATCGGCTGCCCCGACCGTGCCCAGCAAGAGGGGCACCAGCCTGATATTTGTGCTGCATCAGCGACACTCTGCCTCCCCGGCATAAGCCTGTGGGCCCAGCCACGCTGAGGGCTGCTCTGTGGCCCCTGAAGCAACCCCGCTGAGGAGGAGGGCGCACAGCAGCGCGTAAGGCTGGTGTGCAGCCAAGGCAGGCCCGGGGCCAGCTCCAACCCTGCAGCTGGCTGCCCTGCCACTGTGCTCTCTTGCTCTGTTTGCACCAGGACATGTGGCTGACCCACCTGTGTCCTCCCTCTCTTAGGTAAAGGTTAGTCCTCAGTCTACTGGAAAGTTCCAGCAGCAGGATCTGACCACATTAATTGCTTTTCTAAGTGACTTTCCACAAGTAACACTAAAGAGAAAAGGAGCATTTTCTTTCCAAAAAAATTTCTCTGGTACAAAACAAAAAGACTACTTCAACCTAAAATTCTCCCTGTAGGGTCAGGGATTGAGGATCTTGAAGCCATGCCGTCTCAGAGTGCAGCTGGGCCTGTGTTGGGGGCACCTGACCTGAGGGTGCCCTTGCTGTCTCACTGCCTGGCTCCCTTCTGAGGGCTCTGAGCACAGGTTGGGGGCTGGGCAGACAGGGAGCCAGCAACCGAGTGCAGTGAGTGACTGTCTCCTTGATTCCAGGGTTCCTGACCATCAGGATATAGCTTTTGGGGCCTTACAGCAGGGAACCAACTGCCTGGACACTTTGGGCCACTTCGCTGATGGTGTTGTTGGAGTTTATGAGTGTCACAATGCTGGGGGCAACCAGGTACGTGCATGGGGCACTGGGGAAGGTGAGGGGCCTGAGGCCTCACTTCCTGTCACCACCCTCCTCCTGAGATGGCCACCCGCTCACAGCTGGCCTCGGGGTCAGAGGGGATGTCCTCCTGGAGCTGTGGTCAGCCTTGGGCGGGCTCTGGTGCACAGCGGGCAACCTGGGTCTCCCCTCCCCCCATCCTCCTCTCTGCACTGACACCCAGGGCACCTGTCTGCATCGATGCCTGCCCAGGTCTCTGCGTGCAGGTGCTTACCCACAGCTGCTAGGGCTGCTCGTTAGATGATGACAGCTTGGATGTGAACACTCACAGCTCTGTCCTCCTGGGAAAGGAGAAAGGTGGGGGAGGACTTGACAGGCCTAGCTGTGGCCTGTCTCCCAGAGGACAGTGTTCTGGAAAGTGGTTTTCCTGTGAGTTGATAACAGGTATGTGGTAGAATGAGGGCTTTGGACACAAAAATGGCTGGGCAGTGCTGGGTGCTGCCATCTACTCTTAGGGGGGCTGCCATCTACTCTTAGGGGGCCTGCCATTGGAAAAAAAAAGTCACCTGAGCTCAGTGTATCCCAGAGTATTCTTTAAATGCAACTATTTTCAAAAGAGGGTGCCTGCCTTGGTGTGAAGTTGGCTGTGCCTCATCCTCTTGAGAAATGTCTAGACAGATGGCAGCCTCTGGTTCCTGGCCTCCTGTCTGCTCCGGTGGTGTCATCTCTGTGGTTGTCCAGACGTGTGACAGGCAGGATGTGGGGAGCAGACAGCCCTCAGCCAGCTCCAGCTCATATCCCAGGGTGGGCTACCTCCCTGGCTTTTAGCGGAAGAGCCCAGAAACTTTGGGGAAGCATGGATCCCGGGTCCCACACACAGAAAGCCTGATTTCATGAATCTGGAATTAGAGCATCAGGGTATTTGGAAACCCTCCAGGCTGGGTGACCCTCTGTGAGTGCTGGGCAAGGAGGGTTTCCCAGCAGGAAGGATGCAAAGGGGCAGGTAACAGCAAGGTGGTATGACACTTCCACCCCCAGTCAGGGAGCACTGTCCTCCGTGGACCAACCTGGACCCAATGAGCCCCTTTCCAGATCAGACCACCCTGTAGTCCTCTGTGTGCTGAAGAGAAGGTTCTAATCTGTACCACTCAGCACAGCAGCCACTGGCCACATGTGGATGCCCAGCACTGGAAACTGGTGAGGCTAACAGGGTGTGAAGTTCTCACTTCATTTCACTGTAACTCACCTAGCCACATGCGAATTAAATAGCATGCCCTTATGAAAAAATCCATTCTGAAGATCAGTCCTGGGATTTCTTTGGAAGAAATGATGCTAAAGCTGAAACTCCAGTACTTTGGCCACCTCATGCGAAGAGTTGACTCATTGGAAAAGACTCTGATGCTGGGAGGGATTGGGGGCAGGAGGATGAGATGACTGGATGGCATCACTGACTCGATGGACATGAGTCTGAATGAACTCTGGGAGTTGGTGATGGACAGGGAGGCCTGGCGTGCTGTGATTCATGGGATCGCAAAGAGTCGGACACGACTGAGTGACTGAACTGAACTGAACTATGGAAAATTGGACCCACCTCTGAAAGGGTAAGATGTGTCATCTGGTTTCTGACTGGGCCTCAGCAGACACACAGGAAATGGGAAAATTTAAGAGTGGCAGCTTGAAAAAGTACTTCGTAAATATTCATGAACTTTATTTGCAAATTCAGATCACTAACATGCAACAGAAAAAGGAAATGGCAGCTATCTCTGCTGTTTGCGTAGCTGAATTAGTTTTTCTGGGATTCATTGTAAAATCTTTTAAAATAATGAAGTATACGGTGGCAGGAAGATTATAGAAACATTCAGGTGTGAGCTTTCCTTGGAGATCAGCAAAGCCCCCAACAGCTTCCAAGAACAATTGAAAACCCCTCCCCATACAGAGGGCTCCCCCATCACTCCTCTTACTAAACGGAGAGGCAGAGCTCTGTGTCTCTGTTGCACAAGGACACCTAGAAGAATGGAAGGTGCAGGCTCTGCCCCCTCCTGGCACCTCTGTGGTGCTGGGTGCTACTTTGAGGCACTCTACTCCCCTCCTCCCTGGAAAGGACAGCCTCCTGGAAGACTGAAACCACCCTCATGGCCCAGCATGTGGCCCTTCTGAGAACGCGCTGCATACTCAGAACCAAGAGCCCCAGGGACGGGTGGGCATGGGGCTCTGGGCTTCCATGGAAGACAGGCTACGCAGGTTCTTCTCCTCTGGGACTTTACACAGCCTCTCATAGGCTGCTGGTAAATTTGCAACAGTGACAAATGGTCCAAATGTAGTGTTTCCCAAGTTTACTGACCTGGAAGCAACTTTTCATAGAATTCCTACTGGAGTTCGCTTTGAGAAACACTAATCAGAAGGTGAGAAAGTTGCAGCTGAGGGATTCGAGGGGGCTGCCTAGTCTGAACCCCTGTCAGAGGGCAAAGAAGCCCCACCATGGCCCAAGGCTCTCCCTCCCTTTCCTGGATGTGGCCTAAGCCTCTGCCCCACACCCACCCCCTGAGCTGGATTCATATCTCACTGCTGAGTGGGTTGGGGTTACATGTGTGGCCCCCGGATGTTAACATTGTCCTGATAACAGACCATCTGCTCCAAGGTGATTTAGGTGAGGAACAATGAGGCTTCTTTAAAAGATTCTGCATCCTTCCCTTAGCTCTGTCCCCTGAGAACAGAGAACAGGAAAACAATCTCTGCCTAATGCTTAATTGTGCCTCATGTTACACAACACAAGCACTAGGATGATACTTACTCTCCCCACAAGGGACAGAGCCTCTGGGGAGCAAGACCTGGCCTGTGTGTTCCCTGCCAGGGTCCAGACCTCAGAGAATGCCCTTAAATGTGCGGGTACTCAGTGGACAGTCACTGGGTGGATGAGGAGACAGATGAATAGACAGATTGACTTATAGCGGCTTTCCTTGGGGTAAAGCAGAGAGGGCACCTCCTGAGGGATTCTGACTTAGAAGAGGCTCTAGATCCTGGGGCCTCACGTGGGTTTAATCCTTTTGCAAGCATCAAGTCCTAGAGTGAAGGTCAGAAGCCGTGTCCTCCTGCCTCTTCTGTGGCCCTGCCCAGAGCAGACTTCCTACCTCGTCTCCTGCCTGGTCATACTCACCCATCGTGTCCCCTTCTCAGCCTCCTACCCTTTCTCATGCTCTTGTTTAGTGTTCGGAATAAAGGGTTCTGCTCTCAGCTCTTAAGGGGTGTGTGTGTGTGTGCTCACATGTATGTCTGTTCTTTAAGCTCATAGGCAAGTTATTTCAGCACTTTCTGGCTCAGTTTTCTCATCTGTGAAATGGAGTTAATAATAGCCTCTCATGGGACTATTGTATAAAGGGCTTGGAATAGTGCCAGGCACATTCTAGGCACCCAGGGCTGGCTGTGCCATGTGAGGGCAAAGACCTAGATCCACTCGTAGGGCACTCACAGAGCTTCACAAGCATCAGTAGCCTGGCTTAGTGGTTGGTAGTGAGGCTAAATGTGCTATATGTGGTTTATAATTTCACCCAGGACAGCCACAGTCATAAATGCTGCTTGCAAACTGTACCTGTGTCAGGCCAGAGTCATTCCAAGGAAACGATGGCCCTAACTGTCCACCTGTGGGTGACAGGCTGGGGCTGCAGTGTTCACAGCTCACAGTTAATGATGGAAGATGGAGTGTGGAGTGCTAGCCTGTATTGGGGCTGAAGTACTTACTGGCTCTGGCTTCGTGCTCAGAGGTGAAGTTCCTGACACTCCTGCTGGAGACTTGCTCTCGGGCACAAAGTCCCTTGCTGGCCCTGAGCTGGTTGGGGCTCCTGAAGCCTGTTCCCTGCATGCCTCCCTTCTTGGGCCCTTCCTCGCTGCATCCTCACCCTGCAGCCCCATGAGCCGAGCCCTGACCTTGGGTTTGTGTTGCAGGAATGGGCCCTTACCAAGGAAAAGTCGGTGAAGCACATGGACTTGTGCCTGACCGTGGTGGACCGGGCACCTGGCTCCCTCATAAAGCTGCAGGGCTGCCGGGAGAACGACAGCAGGCAGGTAGGTGCAGTAGGGACGAGCCCGAGCCAGCTCCCTCCTGCCCTAGGGCTGGGGCCCCAGGGGCTGGATGTTCACTGGGGGCACCTGTGACTTGTGCCATCTTGCGTCCCCACGTGGAGCCCCTGACAAGCTGTGAACACCCAGCAAATCCTGCACTGGGATCACTGTGAGGAGCATGGGATGGGTGTCACACAGGCTAGTCCATCTGCTATGGGGCCGCTTCTGCCAGAGTTCACCATCCTAGGTATTTATCCTGTCACCTCTGGATTCATCTCTTTATGTTGAGCCTCCCCTTTAATAGGCTGCAGAGGCAGGGCTGTGCTTTGCAGCTGCATGTTCAACTCCTATGCAGGTCAACGAGGGCTGGGCACTGACTGAGGTGGGAGTCCCAGCACCAGAGGTGGTTCCCCCTCCCCTGGGGGCCAGATGAGCCAGGCTGGGCCCTCCCTGAGACAGGCCTCCTGCACCAGGGAAGACTGTGTCTGGCGGTGCCTGGAAGCACCTGACGCATGGGGGTGCTGGTGGCTGGGGTGCGTGGATTGCAGCTCCCTGCCGCCAACCCTGCCTGGAGGCACAGACCCCCGGCCCCAGAGCCAGGAGTGACCTGGCAGAGTCCCGGGCACTGGTCTCTCTGCTGCACCAGAGTGGCCCAATGCAGCCCACCACGAACCAGGCTGGCCGAACCAATGGAGTTCAGTTTTGCTTTAAAGATGAGAGTTAGAGACTTTACTCATGAGAAGTTAGTGAGACAGTGACCTACGAACCGGCCTAGAAAAGATAGTGGAGTTCATGATAACGTCACCTCAGAGGAGGTGTTTCACTTCCTTGCTGATGAACCCCCAACCCTGAAAGGAAAGACCTGCATTTTATAAAACAGTATCTATAAAGAGCCCTTTATTTCTGAAGCCAGAGCCCTAATGTGGCTTATATCCTCCCCACACCGCTAGACTTCATTCTTTTGGCTGCACTGGTTATCATTGTGTTTGGAACTAGGGCTAACTGTCATCCTTGTGACAGGTGACAGCTCTTCTAAGCCAGTATAACTGTTCTCTCTTCAGTTTTTTTTTTAGGTTTTGAACTTAAGAAGAGTCCCATTTTAAGAACTGTGAAAATTTTGCTACCAAAAGTCTTCACTATAGTATGTTCTTAAATTACTGTTAATTTCTGAGTTTGGGTTTTTTTTTTCCCTTTCCTTTTCCTTTCTTTCTTCTTGTCATTTACTGGAAATGCTGCACACCCATATTATGTATCAGGACATTGGTTATTTTTATGCTTTCTTGGTTATAGCTGTTATCAGAGTGCCAAAACTATCACCTACTGTTTGCTCACCTGCAAATCAACTACTTCTAATTTCCAGTTAAGGCAGTTGTTTTTAGTTTTGGCTATTTTCTTCCTACTCATTACAGTCTTCAGAATAAAAATTGAATTTAAACACCACACACCTCCTTTGGAGACATTATCATGAACCTTGCTGTCTTTTCTAGGCTGGTTTGTAGGTCAGTATTTTATTAACTACTTGTGAGTAAAGTCATAAACTCATTTTTAAAGCAAAGCTGAACTTCCGCTGGTTCAGTCGGCCCATTGCTGGTGCGGTGCACTGGCTGGGCTGCATGCAGGATCTTAGTTCCCCGACCAGGGATGGACTCGTGCCCCCTGCAGCGGAAGCCCGGAGTCCTAACTACAGGACCACCAGGGAAGGCCCCCACCACGGGACATTTTGAAGAGAAATTCCACGTTTTTGTTCTTTCCTTTTAAGTTTATAAATTATGAATGATTAAGGTGCAAATAGATATGTTACACACACACACTCAAGTTACCTTTTTCAAACCATTCAGAATGTACATTTACATTTTTTAGCTGGTATTTTCTGATCTGCGCACTGGTGGTGCCTTGGGGGCAAAGCCTTTTTTGAGCCCAGGGAAAGTGGCTAGTGCAGCCCCTAAAGGACTTTCCCATGTGCCCACAGGGAGCCTGGGCTTATTCTCTTCTGTCCCTCCTCACGAGACAGGCAGGTCTGGGGAAACTGAGGCCTGGGGCCTGCTGGAGCCAGGACCCCACGCGGATTTCCTACCCACCACTCACTTCATAGAAGGGTGCCCAGGACACCACAGCCCAGACCAGGCCCCTTGCTTGGACCCCAGGTGTCCGGAAACACTTGCAAAGTCTCTCCTCTGTCCCTCCCGCCCTGCTCTGTGAAACCCCATCAGGTCCTTAAATGCCTGTCTGTTTTGATGTCTGTGGCACCCAAGTGAGAAGGAGGGACTGTTAAACAAAGTAGTCCCTGATCCTGCCACAACCTCCTGGGACCTGCCGGTTGGCATTAGGAAAACACGAGTCAGGCCAGGTGTGCGTCTGTGCATAGAGGAGGAATAAAGTGATGACCGTATCTGAACTCCAAGCCTTTGTTACAGACATACAGATGCTCCATCTCTGGAGGAGTCTCCTACAGTGAGAGCTGCCTGTTAGAGAAGGTGTGACCCTTCAGTGGACCCTCAGCATCTGAGAAGTCTGCCTGCTCCACCACAGCCCTCTGGGTCCAGGGCTTGAGGCCACCTTCTGCTGATGGAGCTGGGGTTTCAGCATATTTTAAGCCCTCCATCTGGCTGACGCTGAGACAGGCAGAGCTCACTGAGAGAATAGTCACGGTCCATCCATCCCACATTCTTTGTCAAACAGGTCCTGGCCACTCAGAGTGACACACAGATGGTGGCAGCACAAACATACTTCATGTGACAGCAGGAGAATGGCAGGAGGAGTGAGGCGAAGGGGAGAGGAGTGAAGCGGGGAGGCGACGGGCAGGGAGCGGTCGCTTCCCCGCTCGTCAGATTGTAACGCCCTTCACTGCTGGCAAAACTCCCGGCCAGCAGGCTGGATCAGCAGGCTTCCCAGGTCCCCACAGGCGCGTCCGTTTAGGGCCCTGTGTCGCCAGTCCCAGTGGAGAGCTCCTCCCCACCGTGCTTTGCCTCTTTCCCACCTTAGTCACTTGCTCTGTGAGAGGAAGCTCCTCAGAGAGTTCTGTTTCAAAGCTGCACTGTCTTGCCAGTTGAAACATTTGGATTCCAGGCACATCTGTGTGTTTGTGTTATGACTCTGCATTTGCAGAGTCAAAGGAGAAAGGAAAGCAAGAATAAGAAAACTGAATTCCATAGTGTCCAAAGGATTTGCAAAACTACTGACAAAGGAGCCTCAGTGCACACAGTGTAAAGAATTAGTTAGAATCACAGCCTGCATTAATGAAGGGAGAGCTTTTGAAAGAAAAAAGCATGTTACTTTTTTTAAGAACAAACATTAGAGATTTTTACATGAGGATAAACAATAGGGTAAGAGGCCCTCAGGTCTCCCAGAGCTGGGCTGTGGGCTTGTTTACCTGATGGGCTGTTTGGGTTTAGTGGGGCACAGGTGTATACACACAGGAGTATGGTGTTACACCCTGGACAGTACATGTGGAACTTGGCAGGCTGTACCTGGGGACTCAGGGTGGCTGAGATGGGCTTCTCACGCCCACCAAGGTGGAAAGGATAAGACTACAGATGGTGGAGAAGTGGGCTCCCCAGCACAGTGTTCCATCCATACCACCAACATCCACTTCCCTTTCATTTGGCTGCTCCCCATCCCTCTGGTACAGCACAAGGCCCTCGGAGGTGACTGACGCCGGGCTGGACAGAGCTGCCTTCAACAGCTGGGGCAGCCTGGGCCCTCCTGGAGCCAGCCCGGTTCCTGTGACTCCTTCCTCGGGGGAAATACCCTCAGATGAAGCCCTTCTTGTGAATGTGCTCAAAATCCCTCTCGGAAATCCTCCTGTGTGTCAGGGCCTTGTTAATACTGAGGAGGAACAAGGACCCTGAGCCCAGGGCTTGGATGAGGAGACGCCAGAAGAGGGGGAAGGATGGGGCAGGAAAGTGGTCTCCAGAGAAGAGGTTTTGAGCTGCAAACCCAGCAGAGCGCGCTGGTCTCTTCTTGGCCCTCAGAGACATCTGTTTTGTCTTCCGTTTAGGGCCCTGTGTCGCCAGTCCCAGTGGAGAGCTCCTCCCCACCGTGCTTTGCCTCTTTCCCACCTTAGTCACTTGCTCTGTGAGAGGAAGCTCCTCAGAGAGTTCTGTTTCAAAGCTGCACTGTCTTGCCAGTTGAAACATTTGGATTCCAGGCACATCTGTGTGTTTGTGTTATGACTCTGCATTTGCAGAGTCAAAGGAGAAAGGAAAGCAAGAATAAGAAAACTGAATTCCATAGTGTCCAAAGGATTTGCAAAACTACTGACAAAGGAGCCTCAGTGCACACAGTGTAAAGAATTAATTAGAATCACAGCCTGCATTAATGAAGGGAGAGCTTTTGAAAGAAAAAAGCATGTTACTTTTTTTAAGAACAAACATTAGAGATTTTTACATGAGGATAAACAATAGGGTAAGAGGCCCTCAGGTCTCCCAGAGCTGGGCTGTGGGCTTGTTTACCTGATGGGCTGTTTGGGTTTAGTGGGGCACAGGTGTGTACACACAGGAGTATGGTGTTACACCCTGGACAGTACATGTGGAACTTGGCAGGCTGTACCTGGGGACTCAGGGTGGCTGAGATGGGCTTCTCACGCCCACCAAGGTGGAAAGGATAAGACTACAGATGGTGGAGAAGTGGGCTCCCCAGCACAGTGTTCCATCCATACCACCAACATCCACTTCCCTTTCATTTGGCTGCTCCCCATCCCTCTGGTACAGCACAAGGCCCTCGGAGGTGACTGACGCCGGGCTGGACAGAGCTGCCTTCAACAGCTGGGGCAGCCTGGGCCCTCCTGGAGCCAGCCCGGTTCCTGTGACTCCTTCCTCGGGGGAAATACCCTCAGATGAAGCCCTTCTTGTGAATGTGCTCAAAATCCCTCTCGGAAATCCTCCTGTGTGTCAGGGCCTTGTTAATACTGAGGAGGAACAAGGACCCTGAGCCCAGGGCTTGGATGAGGAGACGCCAGAAGAGGGGGAAGGATGGGGCAGGAAAGTGGTCTCCAGAGAAGAGGTTTTGAGCTGCAAACCCAGCAGAGCGCGCTGGTCTCTTCTTGGCCCTCAGAGACATCTGTTTTGTCCCAGTGCTGCTGTAACCTCCTGTCCCTTGTAGTCAGGGACCTTGTCTTGAGCGGAGCCAGCAGACCTGGAGAGCAGACTCCCTGCGTGCTCCCCTGTTGTAATGTGTCCTCCTGTCTTTTGCAGAAATGGGAGCAGATCGAGGGCAATTCTAAGCTGCGGCATGTGGGCAGCAACCTGTGCCTGGACAGCCGCGCAGCCAAGACAGGCGGCCTGAGCGTGGAGGTGTGCGGCCCGGCGCTGTCACAGCAGTGGAAGTTCTCACTCAACCTGCAGCCCTAGTGGCGCCTCCCACGTCTGCCCGCGCCTGGCCACCCAGCGATGAGCACGTCATCAAGTCTGTTTCTTAAACTTTCCGAGAAACTATATACCTCAGTATTCCATCATGGTCTGCAGGTCGGGAGACCTCAGCGCAGTGCGGGCGGCACCAGAGCCGCGAGTTGGAGCTGCCGCGCCCTCCTCAGCCCTGCGCACTGGCTGCCCAGCGCCCTTGTGGAGCACCGCGTCCTGGAGGGTGGACCAGAAGAGAAGGGGCGCCCTGCCCACAGCGAGGGGGCCTCTCCAGCCTCTACTCGGATCCAGACACCCTGTGCGGGGTCCACCCCGGTCACGGCCACGGCATTTCCCCCGCCCTGCCTCCCAACTGTCTTACCAGCGCAGACCCCTTCCACATGGTGTACCTGCTCTCTTTGGATATGAACTTTTCTACAGTGGGACACTAAACCCAGATATATATGAGGAGAGAATGTACGGTCAGTTCCTATGGTTTCCGTAAGTCATCCTCATCGTGTAATTTCTCCACTAAGCTCATCATAGCCGTGAGGAGGAGTGAGGAGGAGGGGCCGGCGGGAGGAAGGGGCTCCCATAGCCCCCGGAGCCTTATAGGTGAGGTGGTGCCGCTGTGCCCGCTGCGCGGTAACCCCCTCCACCACCGCGGAGGCTAGCGCTGCTCGGAGGCCCCGACCCCAGCATCTCGGTTTGGCTTCAGCTGGGAGTCATGCTGTGTTTGAAATCCACTTTTTGTGCCCTTGGTGTCTGTAAACCTTGGATGGGTTACTTATTTTGACAGATATTGCTTTGGGTCTTTGTAAATTAAATTTCTTTTTTCTAAGGATAAAGTTAAGTAAAAAACAATCTCCCAGCTCCCAGTGATGGTGGGAAGCTGTCACAGGCAGCATGGGGCGCCGTGTGAGGGCCTGGGCCCAATGGGCCCTGTCCCCCCTGCCTCAAGGGCTTTGGGTCAAGAATTAGGGAAAGTGAACACCTGCTCGTTGACACTGAGGATTCAGGGTACACACAGCTTTGTGGCTTAGGAAGGAGGCTGGTGTCAGCATAAAACACGAGCCAAATGTAAACTAAAAGTCAAGCAGGAAGAGGCCTGAGCACCTCCCTGACCCCTGGCCTGGCCCTGCAGAGCCCTCCTGGCCTCTGAGGGGCTCACATGCAGCAGTGGCCCAGCTGCAGCGCCCACAGGAGGGTGCCCCAGTCACTCCCAGGATTACTGCCCTCCTGTCTTTCTGCGTGCCCTGGCCCAACACTTCAGCACACAGGTGCCAGACCTGATGAGGAGTCACGTGGGCACATGTCTTGGCCCCTCTGGAGGGACTGGGTGGTCACAGAGAAGTGGCCCCAAAGGGTCCTGCCAGGTAGACTGTCTGCCAAGTGCAGCTCTTTCCTGCCTGTTTCTTCTAGGAAAGGGAATGTTGGTCTTTCTTCCTCCACTGCAAAAGCCCCACGTGGGTTTGTTTCATGACAGTGTGCTCAGGCCTCGAGGCCTGTTGGGGTGACTTTGTCCTGTGTTTTTGCCCCCCTGCCAACCAACCAGGTGTATTTTCAGCAGACAGGGAGGCCCTGGTTGGATTAAGTCTGCACACCTCTATCTTCAGAGGCTGATCTTGACCACCAGTAAGCTTTTGGGGTGAGTCCTGGATACCTGTACAAGGCTGCTGAATGCAGGTGGGCCAGGAAGCAGTCACCCAGCCCTTGGGATCCATGGTCAGGATATTGCTACTGTTAGGAAAAAAAAAATCCCATGGGGTGGAAATAAAATTTGGCTTTCAAGTGAAGCAAATTGTCATCAGATTCTTGACAAATCTTTCGCCCACACACCTCCACCCCACCCAGAAGTCTTACCAACCTTGGTAACATCAAGATGGGTCCCCCTGGGCCCTGGGGGGCAACTCCCCATCCCTGAGCTGGTGGAGGTGGTAGCCTTGGATGGTGTGGGCGTTGTGAGCAGAGGTAGGCCGGGAGGGCTCTCTAAGGTGAGCTATGTTTACATGACACAGTGTGCCAAAGTGACTTACTGTGGCTGCATTGCTTTTTAGTCATTGGGACTGCCCCACCCTCCCACTCCTGTTTTTACAAGTAGATTTCTTTCCTAGGAGCCCTTTGAGCAAAGCGTGGCAAAATTAGTTGTCTTCTCTGTGCTGGTCTTTGTTATGTCTTCATAAAAGCTAAAATGATGGTATCTGTGAGTATGTTTTGCAGATTCAAAATATAGTTTGGTAATTTTTTTCCAGTTGATTTTTAAAACGAACTGCTGTACAGAGCTTGTACTTTGTTCATTTTATAGATGGAAACCATCCTTGAAAATTGTTTAACTTAAATAAAGAGAAGATACTTTATAGATACGCCCTGCTGGCGGCTGCAGTCACTCTTGGTCTTTACCTGATGGATGTCACTGATGTTTGGGGACTGTGATTATGGTCTGTCTTGGGTAGGGCTGGGGGCTGCTCAATTACCATTTCTTATCACACTCTTAAAATGCATTCACCTTTTACTGCTGCACCTTTTGACATTGATTCGTATTTGTAATAATAGCCATTACCATTTGTGTATCAGGCCCCATGTGGAGCGCTTAAATACATCCTCTTGGTCTCTTCAGTCACCTGGGGCGATAGCATTCTGGGCTGCATTTTACAGTTGGTTTGGGAAGCTGATTCTTGAGGCTGTTAGCCTGCTCAAGGTCACACTACTAAGTACTCACCAGTCAGCCTCGGGCACTGAGACCCAGCGCCTGCCCTCTGGTGAGGGCAGGGGAGGGGTAAGGGGCTGATGTCATCACAGCTTTTAGAGTATTTTAAATCCTGATACTATTCACCAGTTATCTGGGCTCTCCACTTTCATCCCAGGCTGGCTGAGTTCTTCCCCCTCATCCTCAGCCTTTGAACAGCACCACAGGTGTGTCAGGGAAACACAGCATTGCCAGTTCATTAGCAATTTGCAGTGAGATTGAGGAGGCTGAAAAGATTCACCAGTGAGTGTTTTAATTCTGAAAGCCCCGTTCTGCATCATCTTTCTCCATTAATTGAGGAGAAACCAAACCAAATTTGCTCCCCTGCCACCGTGTGTGTGTGTGTGTGTGTGTGTGTGTGTGTGTGTGTGTGTGTGTGTGTGTTTCCTGCTTTGGCTGCAGGGAAAAGTTCATTCATTCATCCAGTAAATATTTTCTGAGAAACTATGTTGCACTAATACCCTGAAGACCTAGGAGGGGAGGAAAAGCCAGAAAAAGAGAAAGCAGATTGTCCAGCAGGCTCCAGGTAGGGTATTTAGAGACAAGATTGGGTAGGTCTGGTCAGTGGTGGAGGCCATTTCTGCGGAGAGGGGAGCTATATGAGCCATGGACTGGATCAGGGAGGATCAGATTTGCAAAAATAGAGTAAAATACTTACGCCAACTCAGCAATTAAATTCTGTAATATATTTTACATTCTGAAAAACATTCAGCCAGAAAAATAAAATGTTCACATGCCCTCTTCTGTCCATGGACTCTCCTAAAAGAAGAAAATTCTCTTCATAGATGTTCTATATATTCCTGAGAAACTTACTGATGATACAATATATATGTATTTGATTTATGTATTATGTGTACCTGGATATGATAAACATCCTATTTACAAATGTCGTTGCATCTGTGGGGTCCCAAAGAAGCAGTCAGAAATATTTGCCCGGCAGCTCCTGCCTGAGCGCCTGTGGGCCCAGCCTGGATTCTGGGTGGAGGCTGTGGAAAAGACCATCACTGGTCCCCGCCCCAGGTTACATTCAGGGCAGTCAGATTTTGAACCACACTGAACACAGCTAGGGAAATAGATTCAGTCTTAGGAGGCCCTGGCCTCCTGAAGGTAACGAAGAGAATCTTTGGGGTGGTTAGGGGTAGGGTCCTCCATCGAGGGCCAAGACACGGGGACTCAGAGTGGTGCAGGGTTGCTGAAGAACTTCCAGAAATTAACTGTCCATGGTGCTCTTGAATTGTACAGAATTCTCTACTGAAGCACTTTCCATTAAGAATGTCAGAAATCTCAACTAAATGCAATGTAAATTAAGAAACATTTATTATCTCGTAAAACAGGAAGGCCCAGGGTGACAAGAGTTCCAGCTTGATCCTGGGACTTGACTTCATTGTGAACAAACTGGTTTCTGCCTGACCACCCCCTGCCTGCTCCCACCTAGATGCAGAAAGACAGTGAAAAGCAAGTGTTTCCTGATGCCCCCGTCCATCTTTCTCCTTCTTTCCTCCTCCTCCTAGGGCAGACACACCTTTCCCAGTGACCGCCCCACTCCCTGCACAGATCTCTCAGGCCCCATTGCCCAGAACTGGGTGCTCAGGTGCCTGGGCCATGGGCAGCGGTCACCTCCCAGCACCACCATCCTCACTCCTTGGGCAGATCTGCTGGTCAGGACAGAGAAGGGCAGTTGCTCAGGCAAGCACAGCGCCCACCACACTTGTCATTCCTAAAAGAATTCTGGAAGCAGCTGGATGGGCAGGGTGGCCACATGGTCACAGGTTCCTGCATCCTTCATGAGAGGAGGCTTCACCGTGGTCCTCTGGTATCTGCTGGCAATGTGGGGCCCCTTTGGTTTCAAGTGAGTGAGACTCATATCTTGAGATCACCAAGACAACTAATGATACTAAGATGATTATCAAAATATTTTTATAGTACGTGTTTCTTAATGTGTTAAATAGTGCACCCTCATGTCTGATAATTGCTGTAAATTCAAAGTAGTGATGAGCATAAACAGTAGTGTGAAAAATCTACAATTAATATGATGTGAAGATACCTGATTTGTGTGTGTATGTGTGATGAAGTGCCCAGTTAATTGGCTTCATTCAGTTAGGGGTAAATATAGCTGTCATTTTTTTCCCATCGAAGTTTCTGGGCCTCCTAAATGCTAAACATGTCAGAGTAGATATCGCCTGTGGCCCACAGCTGTGCTCTGGGACCAGCTCTGTGCCTCAGCGGTCATGTCTTCTCACTGTAGGACAATTGGAGACGGGGCAGCAGGAAGCAGAGGAGAACCTCAGGGCTGTCAGGAGCCCCGCAGGACCCCCAGCAGCCTTGACCCTGACCTTGCCTCAGCCTTGATTCTGAGGGCCAAGTGGGACAAGCCTCTTGCCCAGTTTACCCACATTGAGACTGTCTTCCTTCTGGTCCAGCAAGAGGGCAAGGAACCCCGGGCAGAGTGAGGCAGGGAGAGGCAGGCTGGCTGGGAATCACTCCCAGAAAACTGGAGGGAGGCTTGGGGCACACAGCAAGTTCAGATAGGCCCTCACTGCACGCTGCTGCCTCCCAGCCCTGTCTCACCTTAGGAAAGTCAGGTCTGAGAGATAGGGCAATCTGCTCGCCTCCCAAGGTCATGGTCATGATGAGAGGTGAGATGTGACAACATCTCTGGCTGGGCGTCCTCATGCAGGCAGTGGCACTTGCGAGCATGCAGGGAGGGACTTGGAACAGGGCCTGAGGAAAGGCTTGTTACAGGTGCTCAGTTTTCAGTAAGCAGGTTCTGTGTGTGTGTGTGTGTGTGTTTCCTGCTTTGGCTGCAGGGAAAAGTTCATTCATTCATCCAGTAAATATTTTCTGAGAAACTATGTTGCACTAATACCCTGAAGACCTAGGAGGGGAGGAAAAGCCAGAAAAAGAGAAAGCAGATTGTCCAGCAGGCTCCAGGTAGGGTATTTAGAGACAAGATTGGGTAGGTCTGGTCAGTGGTGGAGGCCATTTCTGCGGAGAGGGGAGCTATATGAGCCATGGACTGGATCAGGGAGGATCAGATTTGCAAAAATAGAGTAAAATACTTACGCCAACTCAGCAATTAAATTCTGTAATATATTTTACATTCTGAAAAACATTCAGCCAGAAAAATAAAATGTTCACATGCCCTCTTCTGTCCATGGACTCTCCTAAAAGAAGAAAATTCTCTTCATAGATGTTCTTATATATTCCTGAGAAACTTACTGATGATACAATATATATGTATTTGATTTATGTATTATGTGTACCTGGATATGATAAACATCCTATTTACAAATGTCGTTGCATCTGTGGGGTCCCAAAGAAGCAGTCAGAAATATTTGCCCGGCAGCTCCTGCCTGAGCGCCTGTGGGCCCAGCCTGGATTCTGGGTGGAGGCTGTGGAAAAGACCATCACTGGTCCCCGCCCCAGGTTACATTCAGGGCAGTCAGATTTTGAACCACACTGAACACAGCTAGGGAAATAGATTCAGTCTTAGGAGGCCCTGGCCTCCTGAAGGTAATGAAGAGAATCTTTGGGGTGGTTAGGGGTAGGGTCCTCCATCGAGGGCCAAGACACGGGGACTCAGAGTGGTGCAGGGTTGCTGAAGAACTTCCAGAAATTAACTGTCCATGGTGCTCTTGAATTGTACAGAATTCTCTACTGAAGCACTTTCCATTAAGAATGTCAGAAATCTCAACTAAATGCAATGTAAATTAAGAAACATTTATTATCTCGTAAAACAGGAAGGCCCAGGGTGACAAGAGTTCCAGCTTGATCCTGGGACTTGACTTCATTGTGAACAAACTGGTTTCTGCCTGACCACCCCCTGCCTGCTCCCACCTAGATGCAGAAAGACAGTGAAAAGCAAGTGTTTCCTGATGCCCCCGTCCATCTTTCTCCTTCTTTTCTCCTCCTCCTAGGGCAGACACACCTTTCCCAGTGACCGCCCCACTCCCTGCACAGATCTCTCAGGCCCCATTGCCCAGAACTGGGTGCTCAGGTGCCTGGGCCATGGGCAGCGGTCACCTCCCAGCACCACCATCCTCACTCCTTGGGCAGATCTGCTGGTCAGGACAGAGAAGAGCAGTTGCTCAGGCAAGCACAGCGCCCACCACACTTGTCATTCCTAAAAGAATTCTGGAAGCAGCTGGATGGGCAGGGTGGCCCCATGGTCACAGGTTCCTGCATCCTTCATGAGAGGAGGCTTCACCGTGGTCCTCTGGTATCTGCTGGCAATGTGGGGCCCCTTTGTTTTCAAGTGAGTGAGACTCATATCTTGAGATCACCAAGACAACTAATGATACTAAGATGATTATCAAAATATTTTTATAGTACGTGTTTCTTAATGTGTTAAATAGTGCACCCTCATGTCTGATAATTGCTGTAAATTCAAAGTAGTGATGAGCATAAACAGTAGTGTGAAAAATCTACAATTAATATGATGTGAAGATACCTGATTTGTGTGTGTATGTGTGATGAAGTGCCCAGTTAATTGGCTTCATTCAGTTAGGGGTAAATATAGCTGTCATTTTTTTCCCATCGAAGTTTCTGGGCCTCCTAAATGCTAAACATGTCAGAGTAGATATCGCCTGTGGCCCACAGCTGTGCTCTGGGACCAGCTCTGTGCCTCAGCGGTCATGTCTTCTCACTGTAGGACAATTGGAGACGGGGCAGCAGGAAGCAGAGGAGAACCTCAGGGCTGTCAGGAGCCCCGCAGGACCCCCAGCAGCCTTGACCCTGACCTTGCCTCAGCCTTGATTCTGAGGGCCAAGTGGGACAAGCCTCTTGCCCAGTTTACCCACATTGAGACTGTCTTCCTTCTGGTCCAGCAAGAGGGCAAGGAACCCCGGGCAGAGTGAGGCAGGGAGAGGCAGGCTGGCTGGGAATCACTCCCAGAAAACTGGAGGGAGGCTTGGGGCACACAGCAAGTTCAGATAGGCCCTCACTGCACGCTGCTGCCTCCCAGCCCTGTCTCACCTTAGGAAAGTCAGGTCTGAGAGATAGGGCAATCTGCTCGCCTCCCAAGGTCATGGTCATGATGAGAGGTGAGATGTGACAACATCTCTGGCTGGGCGTCCTCATGCAGGCAGTGGCACTTGCGAGCATGCAGGGAGGGACTTGGAACAGGGCCTGAGGAAAGGCTTGTTACAGGTGCTCAGTTTTCAGTAAGCAGGTTCACAACATGTGATGCTAAAGCTTGATGCTGAGAAAAAAAACCTGCTTTTTACTTTTTTTTTCTGATTGACGTTCAGAGGGTGAAAGGGGAGCTTCAATCCCTGAGTCTCCCAGGAGCTCAGCCACCAATCTGTGGGCCCCCCAGCACCTCCCTCTCCCCAGGCTTTCACCCTACCTCAGAGGAAGGAGGGGAGGAGGCCGGCGGGGCTTCCCAACCCAGGTTCAATCCCTGGGTCGGGGAAATGGCAACCCACTCCAGTATTCTTGCCTGGAAAATCCCATGGACCCAGGAGCCTGGTGGGCTATCGTCCATGGGTCGCAAAGAATTGGACATGACTGAAGCTACTAATACTCCTACTTTTCTTCCAAGGAGCAAGTGTCTTTTAATTTCATGCCAGCAGTTGCCATCCACAGTGATTTTGGAATCCAAGAAAATAAAATCTTTCACTGTTTCCATTTTTTCTCCGTCTATTTGCCATGATGGGGACTGGATGCCATGATCTTAGTTTTTTGAATGTTGAGTTTTAAGCCAGCTTTTTCACTCTCCTCTTTCACTCTCATCAAGAAGCTGTTTAGTTCCTCATCACTTTCTGCCATTAAAGTGGTATCATCTGCATATCTGAGGTTGTTGATATTTCTCCTGACAATCCTGTTTCCAGTTTGTGATTCACCCAGCCCAGCATTTCACATGATGTACTCTGCATATAAGTTAAATAAGCAACTTTGATGAAACCCCTCTCAATTTTGAATCAGTTCATTGATTCATGTCCAGTTCTAACTGTTGCTTCTTGACCTGCATATGGGTTTCTCAGAGACAGATAAAGCAGTCTGGTACTCCTGCCTCTTTAAGAATTTTCCACAGGTCTTTGAAATCCACATAATCAAAGACTTTAGCATAGTCAATGAAGCAGAAGTAAAATTTCATTCCTTTTTATGGCTGAGTAGTATTCTGTATAGAACACCACGTTTTCTTTGTCCATTCTTATGTTGATGGACACTTAAGTTCAGTCACTCAGTCGTGTCCAACTCTTTGCGACTCCGTGAATCGCAGCACGCCAGGACACTTAGGTTGGTTCCATATCTTGATGTGTGTGCTCATTTGCTAAGTTGTGTCCAATTTTTGTGACCACATGGACTGTAGTCCACCAGCTCTCTGTCCATGGGATTTTCTAGGCAAGAATACTCTGGTTGGTTGCCACTTCCTTCTCCAAGTTCATATCTTGGTAATTATAAATAGTTCTGCTATGAACACTAGGTACTTGTATCTTTTTGAATTAGTGGTTGTTTGTTTGTTTGTTTGTTTGTTTTTCAGACATATACCCAGGAGCTAGATCACTAGATTATATGGTAGTTCTCTTTTTGTTTTTTGAGGAAACTCCATTCTGTTTTCCCATAGTGGATGCATAAATTTACACTCCCACCAACAGTGTACTAAAGTTCCCTTTTCTCATTTGTTTGATCAAGTTAGTTTTGTTTTTGGTATCAAGTTGTATGAGCTGTTTATATATTTTGGATATTAACTTCTTGTTGGTCATATCATTTGCAAATATTTTCTCCCATTCGGTAGGTTGTCTTTTCATTTTGTCAATGGTTTCCTTTGCTGGGCAAAAATTTTTAAGTTTAATTAGGTCACATTTGTTTATTTTTGCTTTTGTTTCCTTTGCCCAAGAAACAGATCCTTAAAAATATTGTCACAATTTCTGTCAAAGAGTGTTCTGCATATTTTTTCTTCTAGGAGTTTTATAGTTTCCTGTCTTACATTTAGGTCTTTAGCACATTTTCAGTTTATTTTTATATATGGTGTGAGAAAATTGTTCTAATTTTATTCTTTAGGTGTAGCTGTCCAGTTTTCCCAAAACCATGTATTTAAGAGACTATTATTTTCTTCATTGTATATTCTTGCCTTCTTTGTCATAGATTAACTGGCCATAAGTGCATGGGTTTATTTCTGGGCTCTCTAGTCTATTCCATTGATCTGTGTCTGTGTTTGTGCCGGTAGCATACTGTTTTGATTGCTGTAGCTTTGTAGTATAGTCTGAAGTCAGGAAGTATGATAAGTCCAGCTTTGTTTTTTTTCTCAAGTTTGCTTTGGTTATTCAGGGTTTTTAAATTTCCATATAAATTTTAGGATTATTCATTCTATTTACGTGAAAAATGTAATGGGTACTTTGATATGGATTGCATTACATCTGTGGATTGCTTTGGATAGAATGGACATTTCGACAACATTAATTCTTCCAATCCAAGAATATGGGATATTTTTGCCATTTCTTTGTATCATTTAATTTCATTCATCAATATTTTATACTTTTCAGAGTGTAGGTCTTTCACTTCCTTGGTTAAGTTTATCCCTTTGTATTCTTTTTGCTACAATTGTAAATGGGATTGTTTCCTTGAATTCCTTTTCTGATAGTTCTTTATTAATATATAGGAAAGCAACAGATTTCTATATATTAATCCTTGTATACTACAACTTTACTGAGTTGATTTATTAGCTAAAAAATTTTTTGGTGAAGGCTTTCGTGTTTTCTATATATAGTATCATATCATCTGCAAATAGTGACAGGTTTACTTCTTCCTTTCCAACTTGGATTCCTTTTTTTTTTTCTTTCTTTCTTTTCTCATTGCTAGGACTTTTGATGCTGTGCATCAAAGAAGTGGCAAGAGTGGGCATCATATCTTATTTCTAATTTTAGAAGAAAGGCTTATAGCTTTTCACTGTTGAGTATAATGTTAACTGTGGGTTTGTCATAGGTGACTTTTATGATGTTGAGATATGTTCCGTCTGGGGCTTTCCTGGTGGCTCAGTGCTAAAGAATCCTCCCACCAATGCAAAAAATCCAGGTTTAATCCCTGGGTCTGAAAGATCCCCCAGAGAAGGGAGTGGGAACCCACCCTCCAGTATTCTTGCCTGGGAAATCCATGGACAGAGGAGTCCATGAGGTTACAAAAGAGTCAGACACAACTTAGTGACTAAACAACAAGACATTCCTTCTATATCAACTATGATGAGAGTTTTTATCTCGAATAGATGTTGAATTTGGTCAAATGTTTTTTCTGTGTCTATTGAGATAATCTTGTGATTTTTATCCTTGCTTTTGTTAATGTGGTATATGTATCACAATGATTAATTTGAGGATATTGAAGCATCCTTGCATCTCTAGGATAAATTCCACTTGATCATGGTGTATGATCTCTTTTATATACTGTTGAACTTCTTAATATTTTGTTGAGGATTTTTGCATCTATATTTATCAAAGATATTGGCCTGTAATTTTCTTTCTTTGTAGTATCAAAGAGGATTGTTCTTAACCCATATAATCTAATGGAATTTGTCCTTCTAGTGGAAGGTTTCAGACTTTCTTTGGACTGTTACCCCTTTCTTCTTTCCAGTTTCTCCCTTTTGGAAAGGGAATGTCTGCCCTATGCGTTCCTCATCACTCTTCTCTGTTATAGCAGCGCTGGAAGACTAATACAGGCTTTTGCCCTCATGAATTCCCAAACCCATGTGCACAGTTCAGATTGGCCTCCTGCCAGTTCCAAACCAGATGTCCTAGAGTACACACGTCTGTAGGGTCAACCCTCAGCACTGGACAACTTCTTTAAAGTCATAACCCATATGAACCCCCAGCATCCCAGCTCTCCTTCCAGCACTCAGTGTGCTCAGGCACCAGCTGGGGGACATGAGGAGGCTGCTTGATTGAAAGATGGGGCCTGTGGGTGGCCGGAAACTGTGCTCACTGCCTTATGAGTGATCTCCTTCAATCCTCACTTCTACCCACCCCCCAGCATATGAGCAAAGTGGAATACTGAATGTTTAGGAGTTGAGTCATGTAGCAGTCACTTAGTGATCAGCAGAACAATCATTTGAGCCCAGTTCTCAGACTTCAAAATCCTGCCCTTTGTATAACATGTATAATTCTCAAATCTTGCTGCATATTTCAATTCCTTTGGGAGCTGAAAAACAAACAAACAAAAAATGCATGTCACACCAGTCCAAGACCAGTGGGGCAAGCATTGCTGTGTCTGCAGTTTCCTAAGGAAGAATCATTGTGGCTGGCTTGTAAACTAGACCAGCTTTTCAAACCTCAGGGCATTGGAATCTCCTGGGCCCACATGCCCCAAACTGCTAATTCAGTGAGAATCTGCATTTTCAACAAACTCCTCAGTGGTTCCCAGGACCACACTGTGAGGAGCACACCCCTTGGTTCAGACCATGACTGGCTTGCAGCCCTTGTCAGATGGCAGAATGTCCCACACTTCTTCATGTAAATGCTGGCTGCTGCATCCTCTGGTGGCCTTGTGGAGCAGTTGAGGGTGGAGTTTAAATTGTGGATTCTGGAGCCAGACTGCTGTATGGCCAGCTTCATGGGCTCCAGCTTGAGCACTGATTACATGATCTTGGTGTTTCAGTCTCTCTGCTCTGTTTTCTCATCAGGAAAATGGAGAGAGGATAGGACGGTGTGATTCTACTGCTGTGCCTTTACGCCAGCCTGCTTCATAGGAAACCACTTTCCTCATTTGGGACTCAGAGGGACTTCATATCAAGAGGTCTGCATTTTGTGATTTCAATTTGGAATCCTTTGGGTCAGAGGCCTTGAGTGGCAGAACTTAGGCTAAAGAAGTAGGTGATAAATTGAGAAGACTTGCAAAAAGTATTCAAACATGGACAGCTAGCTTCTTGGGGGCAAAAAACTGCTTGATCCAAGTAGGGACTGAAGAATACAGTCCCAAGTGACTCCTGGGCTCTGGCTTGGGGCAAACACTGGTTCCTGGACCGTGGGAGAAGGTCTCTGTGTGACTCTAACCCTCTAACCAGCCTTGCTCTTTCTCTCCTGGATCAGGGAGTTCGGTGATAAATAAATTAACTTAGGCCCACTTCCACTACCTTCCTGAAAGGAGGATGGACTAGAACTGAGAGATGTGTTTAAAGTAAGCACTGGAGTGCAGATTCTTCCTTTGGTCTCTGCTGATTGCTGAATTGGTTTTTGGTATCAGCACCTTAAGGAACTGTATGGGCTTCGAACCAGTTCTTTAGGCAAAGCAGAGGATGCAACTGGAATGCTGGCTGCTCTGACAAGCCCCGCAGCTAGAACTCCCCACATGTCCCTCTGTCCCTATATACAGGCCGTCTTGACCCCTGTGCTCCAGGCTGCAAGGAGTGTGTGGGGAAGCGGAGGAGGAGAGATCCTGAGGCCCTGGGCTTGTTGGTTAGCCTGACCCCAACTCTTGGAAACACCCACCATGCCCCCCTCTTCCTGGCACAGCAGGGCTCCTGAGAGAGTGGTGGCTCCCATCCAGAGAGGGCAAGGGGCAGAGCGTCTCTCTTCATAATGATAGTTATGGGGAAAGAGCTGCTCAGACCTGCAGCTTGAGTCTCACATACCTGACCTGAAATTTATCAGCTGCATCTCTCTCAATAAAACTCAGACTTTTCCTCCCTAACATGGTCTTTCACCACTTCTTCCTCTTATTTTAACTAAGTTAGCCCCAGAGAGAGGATCCAGATGGCAGGGCCTTCTCGACATTTAGAGGCTGGTGGTGGCAGGGAGGGTCTCCAGTCTGCCTGTGATCACACTGCGGATGAAGGACCGGTGGCAAGGTCTGTGTCTGCACGCCGGTGGCCAGGGCCCAAAGTCAGCTCTTACATGAGAGGTTGCCTGATGATGGCACTGAGAGATTCCAAAAGATCTCTTCACCTCAGACTATTACTGTCCAGCAGTCTGTCACACCACCTGCAGTATTAGCATGAAAATCCATCTCTCGATGGATATAAGAATCTTACAGAAGGGAAGACCACAGTGGTTTTTAACTTGAGCATCAACTACTCACTCACCAAGCGGAGGAGGAGGGTTCCTGAGGCCCAAGCTTGATAACCAAATGACAGCCTCATAGGCCACCAGAGTGGGCGGATTCCTGCAGAAGAGCCAGACCTCTATTTAGTCACAAGATGAGGCCGTGGGAGTCCTTGGAGACTCTGCCAGTGCCCCATCGCCTGGCCCAGGGCTCTTTCTGTGTCATCATCACTGTGGAAATGAAAAGCCCTTATGTCTAGGAGGCTAGTGAAGGCTTCTTCCTTAGACATTAGTTATTGAGGCATCTTCCTGTTAGAAAAACACACGATTTTCATTGCACAGAGGCTAAGCCAGACACCATGCTTGAATTCAGATTAGGCCCTGGGCTCTGAGGACATAGACCGATGGGTTCTGAGGAGTCACCCAGAAGAGGCTAAGGGGTCGCTGGGTAGCACAAAGATACCTGGAGAGAAATCTAGAGAGGAGGGAAGGTGAGCAGAGGGGATGAAGAACACTAACGTGGGGCAGCGCTCCAGTCACACCTGTCAAATCTGGACATCCAGTGTCCCCATAGCTGAACAGAAGGAGATGGATCTGTGATTGGGAGGAGGGCCTACTGTTCCCAGCAATGTTCACACCATGAGGCCACATCCCAACTTGTCTCTTTCCTACTCTGCAGGGACTTGGTTGGCTTCTTCAGAACATGTGACATCTAGGTCCTTCCAAGGCACCATGGAGGGTGAGGGGGATGTTGTGGATAGGGCTTCCCAAGAGGAATCTGTGGGGTTCCTCCTGGGATAGCTCCCTCTCTGGGGGCCAAGCTCAGACCTGGTGGCTCAGCAGGGCTGGGCTCCCAGCTCAGCGGTCCCTTCCCTGTGCAAACCAGTTTGCCTTACAGGTTGCTATGAACCAACAGGTGGCCGCTCGAGGAGAAGAGAGTACCTCCTCCCCACCCTGCTCCTCAGAATCCAAGGGGACCTGAGGAGGGCTGGGGTGGTTGCATTTGCTGAGGCCTTTGCACAGGATGGAAAAAAAAAAAAAACAACAACAACAAACCAGGATGAATGGCTGTCCCCAAGCTGACCCCCAGGCCAGAAAGGAAAAAGGAAAAAGTTTAGTTCAGTGAGGCCCAGGCAGCCTGCATGATGATCATCAGTCAGGATTGTCTACTAGTAAGATACAATTGTTCTAAAGTATGCTCTAACACACTCTTATGAAAAATATACTTTGAACAACACCAGCATGGTCTAGCAGCAGAGTCAATAATAACCACTACAGCCAAACCACTCTGAACATGCCCAAGCTCATCTGATCTCAGAAGCTAAGCAGGGTCCAAGCCTGGTTAGTACTTGGATGGGAGACCGCCTCGGAATACTGGGTGCTGTAGCCTTTTAGACTTACCTGGTGGCTCAGACAGTAAAGAATCTGCCTACAATGCAGGAGACTTTGGTTCAGTCTCTGAGTCAGGAAGATCCCCTGGAGAAGGGAATGGCAACCCATTCTAGTATTCTTGCCTGGAGAATCCCACAGGCAGAGCAGCCTGGTGGGCTAGAGTCTATGGGGTCACAAAGAGTGGGGCTCGAATGAGTTACTAACACTTTCACTTTCTTTCAAAGATAATAGATCCTAGTCCCTGGTGTCTGAGCCACGGACCAGAGGACCAGAGGATGGGACCTCAAGCCCCAGAGGACTACTCCCAGACCTTGACACTGATAGAAGCTGCTCTGCTGAATTTCCAAAGGACTTTGGATTGGTGGCCCCCTTTTCCACCTTTTGGAATGAGAATTTCTGTAACTATTATTCTGGGCCTGTCCCACCATTTGTATTTTGGCAATCAGTTATTTATTTTCTAGTCTCACAGGTCCAGAGGAGGAGATGTATTTTCCCCCAGGATGGGTCACATCCATAGTCTTACCAATATCTGATTTAGATGTTTTAATTGAAGACTTTTGAGCTGATGAGATTTAAATGAGATTTTCAACTTGAATTGATATTGAATGGGTTGAGATTTTGGAGGATGTTTGAACAAGGTGACTATATTTTGCAGGTGGGATGGACATGAATCTTTAGGGACCAGAGGATGGACTGTTGTAGGCTGGCTGAATAGTGGCCACCCAAAGATATTAGGTCCCAATTCCTAATTTCTGGAGCCTGTAAATGTTACCTCATAAAGAAAAGAGGTCTCTGCAGTTGTGATTAACTTAAGGATCATGATATGGAGAGATGGCCCTAGATTGTCCAAGAGAGCCCTAAATTCAATAACAAATGTCCTTATAAAAGAGAAGCAGGAGATCCCCTTGTGACCTAGTAGTAAAGAATCCACCTGTCAATGCAGGGTACACGGGTTCGACCCCTAGTCTGGGTAGATCCCACATGCTGCAGAGCAACAAAGCCTGTGTACCACAGCTGCTGCACATGCACCCTGGAGCCCACTCACTGCAACTATAGAGTGACCTGCTTGTGCAAGCCCGCAAACAGCAATGAAGACCCGTGCAGTAAAAATAATTAATTAATTAAATAGTAGTAGTTTAGTCACTAAGTCGTGTCTGATCTTGCGACCCCATGGACTGTAGCCTGCCAGGCCCCTTTGTCCGTGGGATTCTCCAGGCAAGAGTACTGGAGTGGATTGCCGTTTCCTTCTCCAGGGGATCTTCCCAACCCAAGAATTGAACCCGGGTCTCCTGCAGTGCAGGCAGATTCTTTACCAACTGAGCTATGAGGAAAGCCCATATATATATATATAAGGCTTTGTAAACAATTGATTTTAAAAAACAAGAGAGGCGGGGGAGTGTTGCCACACATGGAAGAAAAGGTAAAATGAAGGCAGAGGCAGAAACTGAGTGTTGTGACCACCGGCCAAGGGCTGCCAGCTACCAACAGCGGTTAGAAGAGGCAAAGAACAGACTCTCCTCAGAGTCCCCGGAGGGAGTGTGGCTCTGCCAACATCTTGACTTCAGACCTGTGGCCTCCAGAATTGTTAGTGAATATGTTTCTGTCATTTTAAGCCACTCATATTTTAATTATTTGCTACAGCAGCCCCAGGAGAAGAACACAGTACTTTTCAGAGCATTTCCCTAGACCCTCTCCTGTTCGATAATGCAGATCAAGAGCCTGGCAGGGGCTGGCACCTGGGAAACACTCAGCTAGTCACTGGGTGCTGTGACAAGACCCTTACAGTCACCCTGTGAGGTAGTTCTTCATCTTTCCATAAAAGACGAACTGAGGGGTCAAGGAGGATCCATAATTTAGAATTGTTAGTGAATATGTTTCTGTCATTTTAAGCCACTCATATTTTAATTATTTGCTACAGCAGCCCCAGGAGAAGAACACAGTACTTTTCAGAGCATTTCCCTAGACCCTCTCCTGTTCGATAATGCAGATCAAGAGCCTGGCAGGGGCTGGCACCTGGGAAACACTCAGCTAGTCACTGGGTGCTGTGACAAGACCCTTACAGTCACCCTGTGAGGTAGTTCTTCATCTTTCCATAAAAGACGAACTAAGGGGTCAAGGAGGATCCATAATTTATTTGCAAATGCAGTGAACAACAGAGCTTGGCTTCAGTTCAAAGGCCCTGGCTCCAAGGCCTAGTTTTTTCTTATCCCATGAGAACCACTTCATCTCGCAGGCATGTGGCCAGTTAACATAACACCAGGCCCTGCCTCCATCTCCCTAAATGCAAGGTCAGCCTAGGGAAAATGGTGCAGGGTTGGAAAGCCTGGAGGGGCCCTGGGCCAGGTGATTCAAAAGCTGGAGAGAGATCCATCTTCCAGGCTCTTGCAAACTGCCATCCGTGTCTCCAGCCTGGCATGTGCCTCTGTCTCAGCAGGCTGCATTTTAAGGTCAGAGCTCTTTCTATACAAGATCACAGGTCACCTGTCGTGTGCCACCATCCTTTGTTTAGGTGACAGATAAACTCAGATGGGCTAAGTCCAAAGGCTTCACCTGAGACAATATCCCTGTCACGTAGCTTTACCACTTGCACAATTCTGTTTAAACATCACTTTGCTCACTTTCCTCCCAACCACAAGGAGAAGTTAGAGCTCGCGTTTCTGAACTGGAAGCACAGAAGGCAGTATCCATGCTGACCTCTATGTATTTGGAGACCACAGAGCCAGATGCCCTCGTGTGACCCATCCCCCGATTCCAGCTTCTTCCATTAAAACCTGCTCATTCTGTTCTTCCAAGAGGCCACAGAAATAACGTGCTGAACACCTGTCAAGGCCATATTTATTGCATGTGTGCATGCTAGGTCACGTCAGTCATGGTTGACTCTTTGTGACCCTGTGGACTGTAGCCCAACAGGCTCCTCTATCCCTGTGATTCTCCAGGCAAGAACACTAGAGTGGGTTGTGTGCCCTCCTCCAGGGGATCTTCCCAACCCAGGGACCAAACCCAGGTCTGTTAGGTCTCCTGCATTGACAGGAAGCTCTTTACTACTAGTACTACCTGGGAAACCCCCCATATTTATTGCTGCTGCTGCTGCTAAGTCACTTCAGTTGTGTCTGACTCTGTGCGACCCCATAGACAGCAGCCCACCAGGCTCCCCCGTCCCTGGGATTTTCTAGGCAAGAACACTGGAGTGGGTTGCCATTTCCTTCTCCAATGCATGAAAGTGAAAAGTGAAAGTGAACTTGCTCAGTCATGTCCAATTCTCAGCGACACCATGGACTGCAGCCTACTAGGCTCCTCCGTCCATGGGATTTTCCAGGCAAGAGTACTGGAGTGGGTTGCCATTGCCTTCTCCTCCATATTTACTGAGAAAACCCCAATGTCCCAACTGCCCTCAAAAGCAGTCTTGGATCTCAGGTCCCCACTCTAGTAGTTTCCTGTTGTTGCTGTAACAAATTCCAGCCACTCCAGCTAGGTGGCTTAGACAATATAAACATGCTTTCTTCCTGTCCTGGTGCAGAAGTCTGGTGCAGGTCTCACTGAGCTAAAACCAAGGTGTCTGTGAGGGGGTTTCCTTTCTGGAAGATTCCGTTTTCATGCCTTCCCCAGCTTCTTCCTGGAGCTTGCCTATATTCCATGGCTTTTGGTTACTTCCATCTTCAAAGCCAGCAGTGGTTCCTCTCACAGTCTTCCATAGTCGCATGCTCCTCTGTGAATGCACTTGGGAAAGATTTCTGTGATTACACCACCCCACCGAGATGACCCAGGACAATCTCGCCATCTCAAGGTCAGCTGACTAGCAGCCTTAACTCTGCCTGCCACTGTAATTTCTATCTGCCATGAAAGGTGACATACACAGAAGTTCCAGGAAATCCTTGAAGGGGGGTGGTCATGAGTCTCCCTGCTGCCCCTTCCATGAGGACCCAGTCTAACAGGCTGTTATTAAAGTGAGGGTGCTCCCTGAGAGGGTGACTCAGCCACACCTGCTAGTCCACTGAGGGGTCCCAGAGGGGTGTTGGCCACAGTTTGATTGTGGTCTTGAAAGGATCAACAGGAAAGGGGGCTCCTTGCTGCTAGTGAGTGAATGCAACTTTAGGAAGAGAAATGAACAGACTCTGGGCTTGGAGAGGTTTGGATTCCATGTAAGGAAAGTTGGGGGTAGGGAGAATCCCAGGGCCTTCCTGTTCAAGAGATGCCTGAAAAGGGTGCAGGTGAGGGTGTTCTCAAATTACTTGTTCCAAGCAATAAAGCATCACTTCCAGCCAATTGAGTCTGTATTAACAGACCCCATTCCCTGGGTCGGGAAGCCCTGCCGACCTCCTCCCTCCTTCCTCTGAGGTGGGG
>SJYC01148830.1:0-17300 GCA_006408675.1 Madoqua kirkii | reverse complement strand
AAGCATATACAGCCTTGTCTCCTTTCCCAATTTTGAACCAGTCTATCATTCTATGTTCAGTTCTAACTGTTGCTTCTTGACCTGAATACAGATTTCTCTGCAGGCAGGTAAGGTGGTCTGATATTCCCATCTTTTTAAGAATTTTCCATAGTTTGTTGTGACCCACACATTCAAAGGGCTTTAACATAGTCAATGAAGTAGAAGTAGATGATTTTCTGGAATTCCCTTGCTTTTTCTATGATCTAGTGTTTGTTGGCAATTTGATCTCTGGTTCCTCTACCTTTTCTAAACCCAGCTTGTACACCTAGAAGTTGTCAGTTCATGTGCTGGTAAAGCCTAGCTTGAAGGATTTTAAGCATTACCTTGCTAGCATATGAGACGAGCCCAGTTGTATAGTAGTTTGAACATTCTTTGGCATTGCCCTTCTTTGGGATTGGACTAAAAATTGACCTTTTCCGCTAAGCATAAGGTCCTCAAAGTTCAGCCACATTTGCACTGTTGCAGAATATCCTGCTTTTCAAACACTAACATTGCATCTTATGTTGATGAAACAAAGATTATTTTGAAAGCAGAACAAGAGATAATTTTAACATAAAATTCTCACCGTTCCTGACTGGGCCCTCACCCTCCTTATCGTGCATGGCGAATCTGCATTATTCATTAACCACATCCTTTACAAGCCTGCTTGCCAAGAAAAAGCAATTTCTCCTGGCACCATCAAGGTCAGTCTTCAGGAGATAACATCAATCCTGTAAGGAGTCACGGTGACCTGCACTCACCTGGTTGGACTGTGTAAACTGTCCATATGTTACCATGACATGTGATCCTTTGTCTCAAAAATGTGTACAACTGTGTTTCCCTCTAATAGGGGGAACAGTCCTCAGACCTCTCTGAAAGACTGTCTCCTGGGTTATAATCCTCATGTTGGTTTGAATAAAAATCTCCATTTCTTTCTTAGATTAACCATTGATTCATTTTTCATCAACAGTGTATAGTCCACATTGTCTTTATCCAAGCATCTGTCAGTGGACATTAGGTTGTTCCACGTCTTGGAGGTTGCGAACAGTGCTACAATCATCATGGGAGTGTTAATGTCATTTCAAGATCTTCATTTCAATTCTTTTGGATAAATACCCAGAAGTAAAATTGCTGGATCATGTGGTAGTTCTAATTTTAATTTCTCCAAAGAAGACATACAAATAGCCAACAGGTACGAGGCAACCATAGCTCAGATGGTAAAGAATCTGCTTGCAATGCAGGATACTCAGCTTTGATCCCTGGGTTGGGAAGATCCCCTGGAGAAGGGACTATCAACCCACTCCAGTATTCTTGCCTGAAGAATTCCATGGACAGACCATGGGCTTGCAAAGGGTCAGACCAACTGAGCATCTTTCTTTCATTCATTCGTGGGGGGAAGGGGAAGGGGAGGAAGCTAACATTGCAGTCATCAGCAAAATACAAATTAAAACCACAATGAGACCTCATACCTGTTAGAATTGTTACTATCAAAAAGACAAAGACAGCAAGATGTTGTCAAAGATGTGGAGAAACTGGAGCCCTCAGGCGTTTTCTTTGAGATGCCTGATGGTGCAGCTGTAGGGGGAGGCACCCTGGAACCTCCTGTTTTCTGCTGTGGATTCTGGTGGTAGCTGGTGAGAACTCAGTCCTAATACTGAGTGAAAGCCTTTTGGAAGCAGTCTCTCTTCTGAAAGCACCTGCACATCCACAGTCGGATTTGGGCCTCCTGGGCATCCTCTATCCATCTCCATGTTTTGAGCACCTTCTCTTGTGCCCTGAGATGTGCACACAAGTGAATCTTTTAGTAGCAAGTGTTCCCTGTTACTAAAAGGAAGGGGGTACTCCACAAGCAGGGGTGTGTGGTGAAACAGATTTAGAAGAAAGGAACCCCTGCAGAGCTGGCGGTGGGGCACTCCAGATGGTTTCCTAAACCTGTTCTGCTCCTAAGATAGGGATCCCCTCGTACAGGGGCTCTGCCCCTGGATGTCATCCCCCTCCCCACATCCCTTGGACCTGTAATCCCTTGGTTCCCTTCACCCCACTTGAGCTGGACTGTCTCCACTGGGTCCTGCTGCTGCTTGGAGGTGGGATGCATGACTTGGAAAAAGAGGGAACATGGACTCCCCCATGGCTGGGATCTCATCTTTTAGGGTGTCTCACTTTTCACACTAGAAAGTTCGGCCTCTTCCTGGAACACACCCATCCTTTACCTGGCCTTCTGCTTCCAGGGAGGTTGATGCATGCATACCGGGCCTCAGGCCTGAGAGCGGGAGGTCTGGGGCAGGGCTGACCTCCACTGTTACTGGAGTGGTCCCACTGCCTACCGAGCCCAGGGTCATTAACAGGGGCAGCAGTGCCCGCGTGTCACACTCTGATATCTTCATGGTGATCTCTGTAAAGAAGTCAGGCAGGTCTTTTGTTCTGAGAAACCGAGGCTCACAGAGGCATTGGGCACATTCAGAGTGAAGCCTGTGCCTAGCCTGCAGCCCCACAGCCTCAGAGCACATCCCCCTGCAGAGGCCGCTGCCATGGGTCCCTCTGCACAGGACCCCCAGGGCCCCTTGGCAGGATCCAGGGTTCACAGGCAACACCTTGCTTCTCCCCTCCCCAGGGCCACTCTCTGGGCGGGTCTCTGGCCTGGCCAGCCGGGCCCTGCAGGACCCTGTCTTGTGTTCCTGCTCCATCATGGCCACTGCAGTGGGGAGAAGCTTCCTGAGATGCTGCAGGCTGCCCGGCCGCGGCAGCAGGGACACACAGGGGACATGCCGAGAACTCTGGGCAACCCTCTGGAAACTTCCAAAGGACGTTGGTGTCCCCTGCTGAGCCCAACAGCTCTGCGGGGTCAAGATGCTTTGCGGTCCTTGGCCACTTGGGGCTACGGCCAAGATGAAAGCAGGAGTCTCATTTTCACATCTGCAGAAGTCCTAGTCAGAAGTCAGGCCTTGCCTTGGTCCCTGGGGGAATCCCAGAGGAGGGGAGGGTTCTGGAAGCTGAGACAACCTGCAGGACCAGGCAGCTTGTTTGCGAGGTCCCCACAGTGCAGCTTCCCTCTCCCGCCCCATCCTCTGTCTCAGCCCCTCCCTTTCCCCACAGCCAGGAATCACCTGCCATCCTGCCCTCCAGGGCCTTGTAGCACTCCGCCAACCACTCTGCTGGTTCTGCTCCAACACCCTCAGCTTCCCCAGAGGGCACCTTCCCTGTCCTGCTAGGCTGGCCTCCTCTCTGGGCCTCTGTCCCCTACGCCACAGCCTGTTCCGTCCAAGACCACTGCTCTGCCCGAAGGGCCCAGGCGCAGCTGCCCCGTGTCCTCAGCACAGTCTGGCAGAGGGTGGGGCTGGGTGGGCCCCTGGAGCTGCTGTGCAGACCTTCCCCTGGGACCTGCTCCAAACAGAACCCCCTCAGCCGAGCCTCAGCATCCATCAAACCCGAACTGTCTTGTTCTCTGTAGAACTAAGTATCTGTACAAACACTGTACAAGCACTTTTTGGTTTACTGGGTCCAACCTTCTCCCCCACCGTCAGGACGGCAGGAGTCTTTATCTTGTCACCTGCCCCCACAAGGGCCTGGGGCTGGTAAACACCTGGCACACGTTTGCAGAGGGAACAAGTGTGGAATTCTGTCTCGAGTTTCTTTTCCATCTCTGCCCGCAGGAAGTCATCTGTGAGTGTGACTTGCTTATTGTCTCTCCCCTAGCGCTGTATCAGTAGAGACCTTGTGTGTCTCTCTTGCTGCGGCATCCACTGATTCTGGAACCCTGTGCGACCCTAACTGCATCGCGGGGGAACTAGTGCGCTGTGCGCGGAGACGGCGGAAGCGCACGCGGCGTCCTCTGCTGCCCTCTGCTGGTCGGACATGGAGAGGCTCAAGAGAGGTGGGCAGATTGTGGGAGGGCCGCGTCGTTATTTTTCATTCTAACACTCTTGGAAACAGACAAAGCCGCCTACCCTTCCCAGCGCTTACACAGTCTACAGCAGGACAACAATCTTTCTGGGTTTTTAAATATTTCATTCTGTTATCCTCATGAATACACTTATCTGGCTGGCAGTGAGTCTCCATTTGTGGGGTTGTTTACTCGCGGTCTGTAGACATTCTGACTTGGTGGATGGTGACTGGAGAGAAAGCCATTGCTACCATCTGGCTTGAGAGAGGGCAGATCTCACCCAGCCATTTTCCAGTTCCTGGGATGGGGAGGGAGGGGCCGGGTTGGTGGGTCAGCTGCTGGCCCTAGACAGGATCTGTGCGGAGGAGGCCGGTGTCCAGCTGCCTGGCTTCCTCAGAAGCAGCTACTCCCTCCAGATGGACTGTCTCTCCTTGGAGCACAAACTTGAACCTGAATGCATTTCACTAGAACTGTTGGGCTTTTACCTGTTGACCCCAAGACTCTCCCAGTGGCAGATCCCAGAGCCTTTGGCCCAAGACGGGCGCATGTGGCACAGGCTTGTTTCAAGCAGCAAGCTGGTTCATTTTGTGTAGCATCCACACCTGACCTCTCTCTGATCCCCCATTAACATTCCTTCAAAAACGTTCTGCCCTATTTGTGAGCGAGAAAATATGCTCACTGTTCCTTTTTTTTTACATACTATTATTACTCTGGTCACATGAGCTCTGTGTCTGTCTCCCACAACTTGACAGTCCCTGATGGGAAAGGCTGTCCTTGCTTACATCCCCAGTGTCTAATGGTTCAGAAGAGTTCATACAGTTTAATGAATGACTTTTAGTCCACTTTCCCTCTGCTGTCCTCTCTCTCAAATCAGAGTGGCTGTTTGACTTTCCAAGCTTTCCTATGAACCTCAGAGAGCCACACCACCAGGGAACACGATGAAAGTTCAGGAGACATGGCATGGAAGGGGGGGGCGGGCCCTAGGATTAGTCAATTAAATTCTGATATCCATTCTCAACTATAAAGGGGTTTTTGTTTCATCTGTGTTGAAGCTAAGCCTCTTTCTGGGGTGTCTCTACCCTCACAATGTCTTCGATACAAACGTTCACACCTCCCACCCCTTCTACTACTGAATCGCAATGGTGTGGTGATGATAGTTAAAAGAGGGAGGGACAAGACCGGCCCCTCTGAATCTGGAGAGGACAGCCAGGGAGCGATTCCAGGGCTCACCCAAGGAATGTGGAGAGGGAGGTGGGGAGATAAAAGGAGGGGAATAAAAAGGAGAGGAGATGCATACAGGGGTGAGAGTAAGAGGCAGTGATGTAGAAAGGAAAATTGGAAGGAAGATATAAAGTTGATGGGGGAGGAAAGTCACTAATAATAAAAAATGATCATGAGAGGTCAACAAAACAATTTAGCAAAGGTAATTCCAACACTTAATGAAAGATGTGGCAACAAAGATATCGTGGAAACTTTAAAATTGTGTGTAAAAGTTAGTTTTGGCTATGAAAGAACTTAAAACATTGCCATGATGTACTGTAAAAAGTTTTAATTCTTATTTTAGGTTATTGATGTTAAACACATGCTCCTCAAAATCTTTTATCCTCCTCTAATGAAGTATAAAAAGAACCCTGGAAAGTGGCATCCAACACCTCATAATATAAAGATTTTCTGTGTTAATGGAAACAATTCCACTCCTTGGCCTCCTAGATTACCACTCAAGCCAAAGCTTGCTCTGCTGATGCTCCACACATGCCTGCTCCACTTGTGGGCACTCCCCCCCCCCCCATCTCTCACTTTGCTCCCAGGGACCTGCCTTCTGGCAGTAAATGCTCATAACCAGTTGCATGCCTGATTCCAGAACCTTCTGAGGAAGGGGGGACAGGGCAGTGCCGATGGCAGCAGTAGACCCTGCAGGCTGCACAGTTCAGCCTCTGATAGTGCCCCCACAGGCAGAAGATGGAGGTGAGAGAAAGGAGGGCCCTGGCAGTCTCTGACTCCCCCAGGAACAGCAGCGGCTGAGAAGGCTCAGGTGGTACAATGTGCTTGTGGCCCCCTGGGTCCCCTTACCTGCCATCCCTCTTCACTTTTAGGAGAATCCCTGGGGTGGTTCCCCAGGCTCTGCCTAACCTCTGCTATTATTTACTTCTGGCAACAGATCGCACACACAGTCCCTGATTTCCTTTGTCCTGTAATCCACCCCCCTGCACTAGCCCTCCCCGAAAAGAAAGCACCAGAGAGAAGCAAATGCAATGTATGTTACTGTATTTCAAAGCTGCTGAGTGTAATCACTTTGTTGAAGAAATAAAAAACACATTAGATATCTGAATTGAGTAATAATTTTGGGGGTCACTAATATTTTAGTACTCAGAATTAGCTCATTTCATTTGTAAAAAAGGTGTTTCAAGCATGCTTTGTGTAAAATCAAAATCTTGATTTTTTAAAATAATCAAAAGGGTCTGCTTTACTGTCACAAAAGGGATGGTGAAGTTGTGTGATGTCAACCGAGGGCTATGCATGCAGTTTCCAGGAAGATTAAACAATTTCTCCTAAAGATTCTTAACTGAAAAAACACAAGATAATGCTAATGGTGGCAACAACAACAAAATGTCAAGCAGCCAGCTTTCCAGATTCTTTGACACAGATGTCCCTGTCAGAAACTCTGTGGAAGTGGGCACCATCACAAGGAAGAGGAAGGGGCTTGGGGGAGGGTAAGCCCTCCTCTGGACACAGCATCTTCATTCTGGTTACAGCACCTGCCAGGGGCCAGGCCCTGGAACCAGGGCCTTGATCCCTGCCCATTTTCTGCTCTTCCTTAGTCAAGATCAGAGCTGCAGCAAGAGTATCCTGCCCAACACCGCCCTCTGCCCACCAAGATGGTTAGCAGTAGGCAGCGTCCCCTGCTTTGGATGGTGTCCTGTGCCCATCCTGGGCAGCTCTCCCTGGTGCTGGAAACCCCCTCCCCTGCGGCTGCCTGCGGGTGACTTGCACCGTGCTCAGCAGCGGGGAGGAGGGTGGGGACCACTGCCACGCCCCTGCCCCCCGGGCCAGCACGGCGCCCCACTCACCACCAGGTCTCCCCAGCTGCCCCTTCTATCATTCGTTTTCAATGTGGACCCACTGTCCCTGCCTCCTGGACCCCTGACTGGTCGATGCCTCCTGCTGTAGGGAGGGGCCAGGACTGGACACGTGGCTTCACTGGTACTAGAGCTGGCAGAGCATCCATCCCACTTTCGACACTGTACTTCTATTGACAAGCAGTGATAAGTATTAATAAGGATCACATCATACTGGGCCATTACGTTGAAATGGATGAAAGTTACCCCAAAATACCTCCATCAAAAATCCCACAACTCCAGTTGTAAAATTTACACCTAAAAGTGTATACAACTGCTTTGAGTCTATCTTTTTAAACCTACTAAAATCAGAGAAGCCCCATTCCCTCCTCGGTGTACTACTTACAGGAAGTTCCCAACTGTGAAGCTAGATTTTTTTTTTTTTTAACAGCTACGTCTAGGGGGAGAACTAATTAAAAAGCTAAAATATCATTTCTATCCAATTAATTATTTTTTTCCACCACTCACTGTTGCCTGACCTGCAGCCCTTTCTTAGTGGAGGAAGGTGGGGAAAGAGGTGGGCACACTCCCAGGGGAAAACAGAACCAGCTACAAGCTTCTGAGGGAGTGAAAGGAAGTGTCAGAACTTAAGATGAGTATGGATGAGACTCCCTCTGTGCCTCTTGAGTAGCTGAGAACACTTCTTGCTCTGTTGCTCTACGTGCTGCCATGGTCTCCAAAGACAGTTACAAATAAACCCGCTGGTCCTGGTCAGAGGCAGCCCCGCCCCGCCTTCTGAGGCTCAGATCCCGTCTTCCTGGGGATGTGCAGGCACGCGCGTCTGCTGCCTGCCCAGGTGAAGCGCCCCACGGTTTGGAGGGGATGTACTGTGCCCCGGCAGCAGTTCCCACAGCACCCCCACCACACGGGGCTTGCCCCTTACGGAGACCTTCTTTGGGTGGAGGCCACACACGTGCACCCAGCGCCCTCTGGTGGTGCCTGGCTCTTGGCACCACCCCTGCCAGAAGAGTGAGCCACCAACAGTGGGGGCGGCGGTGGGAGTGACTGAGGTCCACCCCCTGGGGCCACCACTGGCGTGAAGCATCACCTTCCCCACTCAAGGAGGAGGGGCAGTGACGGTCCTGGCTCACAGGCAGTCCCGAGGAGTAAATGGAGGCATCGGCAGAGCCGAGAGCCAGGCCTGGGTGTCATAAATACTCATTACTGTGGGTCACAGTTTGGCTTTGATATAACCTTGTCTGAGGAATGTGTAAAAGATGAGCCACAGACTAAAGACAGAGATAGAGCAGGGAGGTGCTCTACACTTGTGGTCCTCCAGCTGGGAGATGCGGTGTCTCGGGTGTGCCCCACTGTCACCCTCTGCCGCAGGACATCCCACCTGACGGACACCCAAGCCCTCACACTTGCACCCACTCCCACCTCCTCCTTCCCCTCATAGTCCCCACAGAATTCAGAGGCCTCTCCTCCAGCTCAGCCTTCATCTCCAGATATGGACACAAAAGGGCACGCTTCCAAGTTACGTAGGAAAAAAGCCCTACATCTGCAGCACAGTAGTGGATGGAGAAGAAGAGACACAGCCAAGTGTCTCCTCTCCTCTAAGGAGACCCAGTCATGGCTGTGTGCAGGTGCACGGATGCTCTTCTCTCCCACTGGCAGTGTCTCCAGCAGTGGCCACAGCCGGGAGGGCTGGGCGCTGGAGAAAAGGGGCGTGCTCTGGGCAAGGGGAAAAACGCAGGCCCAACACACGGGACACATCTTCACTTGCTGCTCACATCCTCAAGCGACGGTCCAAGTGCCCCGCTGGTACTGAAACCCTCTTGTACTTTGTAATAGGAGAGAAGGACATACTCAGAAGAGAGCTTTAAAAATCCTTTTTAAAATGAGCCACACAGAGAAGCCACATGGAATAAAGGCTTAGGTAATGGAGTCTCACACTCTTCCTAACAAAGACAGAAGGTGTTTAGGGTGACAGTCAAGGGTACAGAACCACAGGGCCATTCCGCAGAGCTCTCCTCCAGAGTGGGCTGTGGAGCCCCTTGGGCAGGGCTGAGGCCCTTCCTGGGAACTGTGTTCAGTTTCCTGGGTTCCCTTTCCTTTGGAGCCCTTGGCTTTCTACACCCAAGACTGCTAATGAGCCTTTGCCCATCGTGGGGACAGAATGAGACACAGACACAAGCTGGCGAGTGGGCAGCCAGCACCTGGGGAAAGGGATCATGATGCTCTGGAGACCTGCCTTCCACCCCTAGCCCCTGGTCCACAAGACGGCTGGCAGGCGCCTGGTGAGAGGTCAGCTGGCTCAGCAAAGGGCTGGCTGCAGCCGAGGGCTCTTTTCCGGCCAACCACTGCCCAGACCTCAGCTCACCACCAGGTAAACCTGGGCTGCATCAGGCCTTCAGCCAAAAGCTCCTGCCTGGATCCAGGGCAAGAAAGGAATGCACCTGAGAGGATGGTGCAGGGAGGGGGTGCACCTTGAGCATCTGCAGTATTTCAGATCATAAGAGAGGTTTGATCTTTTATAAAGCCTCAGACAGGAAAAAAATGCCCTATAGAGGCATTACATAAACTGGGCCTAAAGCCACCAGCCCCACTGGGGAATCCGAGGAGCAGCCTGTGCAGTGGTTTAGACCATGGTCTTAGCATCAGGCCCACCAGCTCACCTGGGCAAGCAGTAAAACGTCCCCCTTGCCAATGTCTACCTGCAAGCTGGGGACGCAGGTGTCCAGGCCCACCCTGTGGGGAGCCTGGGTGGAGAACTGGGGCACAGGGTGCTCTCTGGGCCCATGGACCTGGCCCTGTCTGTCTGCGCATGGTTGCCCGTGGCACAGGCCAGTGAAACCTTCCTCCCCTCTCCCATCAGCCTGTCACTGAGTTGTTCTCCTCCATCTCAGGGCCTGCTGTGGGGGGTGCCTTTTCCCTTCGCCACAGGCTGGAGGGGGCATCTCTCAATGGTGGTGGCATGCCTGCCTCGCCCCCTCGTCAGGGGCCCTCTCCAGGCAGATGCTGATGCAGGCTCTTCAGGGTGGCGGCAGCATGCCTGCCTTGCCCCATCGTCAGGGGCCCTCTCCAGGCAGATGCTGATGCAGGCTCCTCAGGGTGGCGGCGCCCGCCATGCACCCAGGTCCTTCCTCGTCCATCTGTAATCTTATCTCGGCAGCAGCTGCAGAGTTAATCCATTTTTGGCGGCCAGGTCTTATCTAATGCAGTCAATAAACTGGATTTCTTTGCCCAGAATGGTCCAGACGCCAAGTTTCTATGTCACTCACCTGAGTTTTGAAATATTCATGTAATGTTCCAGTGACCAAAGTAAAATATTGTTCAAAACTGAGGCTTTGGGGAGGAAGCAGAGTATGGGAAGAAAAGACAAATACAGACCCTGCTAAAGAAGCTACCAAATCCAAACAGAAAATCGTCCTGATTAGATTCTCCTAAGAATTAGCCTGGTGGTGTTGGTGGTTCAGTTGTTTGGCAGTGTCACTTTCTGACTCTTGTGACCCCATGGACTATAGCCTGTCAGGCTCCTCTGTCCTGGGATTCTACAGGCAAGAATACTGGAGTGGGTTGCCATTGCCTCCTCCAGGGGATCTTCCCGATTCAGGGATCAAACCTGACTCTCCTGCACTGCAGGCAGTCTCCTGCATTGCAAGCGGATTTTTTACCTCTGAGCCACCAGGGAAGCCCAAGAATTACCTTACCCACTTCCAAAGATAGCTGAGGTCATGTGACACAGCAGAAACTGTATGGAATCCAACAGTTTACCTTGCATTCAGCTATTAGATGTTCTCTGGAGAAGCTTAGAAGTCCTGTTGGTGCTTTCCCAACAGGGTTGGGAGCTCACTGTCTGCCCATCCTTTCTAGACCCTGCAGCAAAGACCTCCCACAGGACTGGTTTGCCACAGAATGAAGGGGGCCACCTACCTCCCAGCCTCTGCCAGGGCCCTGCTGGCAGCCTCTCCCCTGAGAACCTCTAGCTGGGCCCCTTCCTGGTCAAGAACAATGACCAGCTTCCCAGTGAGCCTGACCAGTGTGGACCTGCCAGCCTTCAGACTCAGGGAGGTAGGGAGTCTGGTGACTTTTGACCAGTCACTCCACACCCCATTCATGGGTGCAGTCCAGGTCCCTGCAGGCTTTCCTAGTCAGTGCTGCCTGGCATTTTGTCCTCCTAGAAAGAGAAGAGAAGTCACTTTGAACCCAAAAGCTGGTGCTATCACAACAGGTTCCACCAGAAACCCAGACCAGAAACCTGCTGGTTTCTCAATCATTTATCAGAAACCAGGTGGCCACCATCTTAAAACCAGAGCACTAATATGGCATAATTACTCTATAATTACTTGGTAATGTGAAGCCACCCACTGTTGGTCACAGGAGAACCTCTGGAGCTGAATAAGAGTGACACACGGCCTAGCAGAGAGCAGACCTGGTGGAGGCAGGCAGGATGCGTCTAACGGCAGAGGCATTTATCAACACAACTAAGCAGCCACAGGACAGGGCATCACATGCACTTCTGCCCATCAACAGTCAACTGGATTTTTCTTCTAAACTGCTCACTGGTCCATGATACTAGAATGGCAAGATCATATATACTAGATTATACAAGAAATCAAGACTCACAAGAGTGGCCTGGAGTTTTGTCTTTGACTTTTTAAACAAACTCACATATTAACAAAGAGTCAACATCTAAATAGACTTTTATTTTTTCTTTTACTTACTTGGACAGAAAAGAAAATTCATCAGCTTCCATTAGAGTCTCCCTAAGTGTTGGAAATGCATTAAACTCAGAAATAGTGGACCTTGTAGAAAAGCATCACAAATTAAAAATAGATTTCTCCATGTGGTAAAAGTTCTTTCAATCCAATTAAAGGACACGGCAAAGGTGTTTTGAAACACAATTTAAAATTTGGCCTACAATCCGTGGCATGGAGTTAAAGCCACAGGGCGAGGTGGCCGTCGTGAACTGGGTACAGATACGATGTGATCTGGAGCATGCCGCCAGCAACACTTGTGATTAACTGAGTGACAACAAGGAAGAACATCCCAAAGCCTGAGTAGAGGAGGTGTGCATTTGTAAAAATAAGGGGGCAACATAAATTGGGTTGAAGGGAGATCACGTAACTTCAGAAATTACTCGTTTCTTATCTGTGGGGACAGCCAGACCAGCCGACCACCCTAGCGGAGGTCTCCCAGGGAGACGTGTGAACCTTGGTTCAGAGAAGGCCCAGGTGTTCTGAGAAGTAGTAGAGCCCTTGCTGCCGGCTGCTCATCATGGAGGCCTTTCGGGACGGTGGTGAGCAGACCCCAGGGCCTGGGAGTCACACCCAGCCAAGCTGTACAGGTGGGTCCGCCAATGCCCGCCACACCATCACGAGGCGGGCAGCGAGGTTGGCCAGCACTGCCCAGGGGCCACATGAGAGACAGTGGTCACCCACGGAGACAATCTTGTCTCAGCCGTGCTGTGTATTTTCCAAAACAAGTAATTCTGCCAGCGACGGCGTCTGTGCAAAGCTCAAGGCCCACAGGCCCCCCTGGTCTGATGGACACAAAGTGCCCTTTCTGGCCCAGGTTCAGGCCCAGGCCCGTGATCATGCAAGGAGCCACAACAGGGTGGGGTGAGAGGGTGAGGACAGAAGAGGGACATTTCCTTTTACAGAAGATCTTGAGCAACAGTAAGAAAATAACCTGAAGATATATCTAAAAATAAAAACAGCATCACGCTTCACTGCCATCCTGTCACAGTCTTTCTCCCCATACACCAGCCACTCCGGGACAGGCAGGAGTGCCTTGTGCACACACCAGAGTGGCCCCCACTCCCCATGCCAACACCGCCTTTCAGCGATGCCAGGCTGTGTTTCTTCTGCTATGAGCCCCGTTCTGAGCTGCCCACTAGAGGCAAACACTGGCAAACCCTGTGGGCTCCTACATAACCTCAGACAATCCCAGCTGGACAGGGCCCAGCTGGCACCCTTCCCATTGCCCTCAGACACTGCGTGACCTGAACCACGCCGTGGACATCTTTCATCTTCACCAGCTCGTTCCATCCCTGGCGCCCATGATGGCAGCAGCCCTCCCAGGTCCCCTGTGCTGAACGGGCTCCCCATGGCCTCCAAGGGGACTGCAAGGGTGCCCTGCCCTGCGCTGGTGGCACAGAAGGCCTGGCTCAGGGCCACACCTGCAGGGTGCTCACTCCAAGGTGGTGGCCACTCTCCGGAGGGAAGCCGTGCTCTTCTCTGTGTGGAGACCGGATGGTGACCCCCTCTGCCAGGTCCATCCTGGCGCCTCCAGAGGCCCTGAGCACCCTGCCTGGACTGCGGCCACACACAGGGCATCCACGGGTCTCTGACCGGCAGGGCAGACATCAGGCTCCCCTGCCCCTCCCTGGACCTGGTCCTTACCTAGCCCGGGCCACGCCCAGGACATCAGAGGCTTGGAGAGGTATCCTCCAGGCCCAGCAGCTCTTGCACAAGTCTCTCACCGAATCTCAGAGTCTTAGCCACTGGACCACTAGGGAAGTCCCAATTTTTATTTTTAATTGGAGAATAACTGCTTTACAATGTAATGTTGGTTCCACCATACAACAATGTTAATCAGCCATGAGTATACATATGTCCCTATCTATTCTTATAAGTGGTAAATTGTACCATGAACAGGCACACATAAGATGGATATATTTAAAAAAGACAAATATATTAACTATTATGCATTATTATTCTTTCTGGTGAACCATGTGAAAGTATGTTGCAGAGTCCATGGCCCTTTACCCTAAATACTTCAACATATGTTTCCTAAGAACAAAGACATATATTTTTAAAATCATACTATAATACAGAATGGGAACAACACTATTAAATATCACAAAGTCCATATTCAAATGCATGAACTGTCTCCAGAGCAGACTTCATGGAATCTTTTTTCCTGATCTAGTGCCCAATCCAGGATCACATGTGGCTTTCAGTCTGTCTCCTAAGTCTCCTTTTATCTGCATCAGCTCCTTGGACCCTGTCTCTTATACACATCTGGAGAGACTCCCAAAGGCCTCGTCAGGCTCAACAGGGTGCTGTCGAGAGCGTGGGGGTGCACATGAACTTTACTTAAGATGGAACCAGTCCCTAGGAAAGGATCAGGTGGGAGGAGGCGGGTCACCGCAGGGGCCACTGAAACCAGGAGCCAGGCCTGTGTGGTGCAGCTGGAGCTCGGGAGGACACAGGGCTGCGGGCTTCCCTGCACAAGTGCAGCGCATCCCGAGCCCCTCCTGCCATGACCACCCGCAGCTCCTCGCTCTTCTCTTCACTGCCCCACCTTCCCCTAGATGGAGGATAGCTGTCACCCCAGGAGAGCCTTCTCTGCTAGAGAGGCCCACCTCAGGACCCACCCCTGTGCCGCTGGCCTCTGCATGTGTGTGTGTCTCTGCACCCCAAATGCCGAGTGTTGGAGGGTCAGCAACCTCAGCACCACTGACGTGCCCAGTCAGGGCAGCCTGCAATGTGTGCTCCATCACACAGACTGCCCTGTGAGCACCGCCCAGGCTGGTGAGCTGCCAGGCAGGCCAGGGCTCCTGGAAGACACTGCAGAGACTCTGAGGGAGTGGGGCGCCCTCTACACCTGGGCTTTTCCAGGAGGCCCAGGTTCCTGCACTGCCCTCCCCACCAAGCAGCCTGGGAGACATCAATGATCCTCAGGGAGGGCTGAGAAAACGCCCACCGCCCTCCGGGTTAGTCTCACCCTGTTTTAGATTGTGAGGTTCAGGCCCAGTAGTTAACAGGCCAAGGTTCAACAGCTCCAGATGTGGGCATGGGAGCTGCCTGGAGACAGCACTGGGGCATGTATGTATACATGCACATGTGTGTGGTCCACACCATGTGTGCACTCATGACAATGCTGTGCCTGAGCACACACTCACGCGTGAAATGACTAAGTAGCCACGGCTCACCCAGTGACGTGAGGGACCGCACCCTGTCTGCGGAGGGCACGCTGGGCAGGGCCTCAGGGACAATAGCGGGCGGGGTTGGGCCCCACGGAGGACGTGTAAGAAGGGGAACAGACAGCGTGACAGCGCGGGCGGCCAGGAGGTGGGAGGTGGGGGTGGCCGTGTGGCTGGGCCCTGGGGGGACGACAGGCCAAGGGCTCGGGATTTTCTCTCTCAGGGTCTTCATCTGCCAACTCTGATAAGGGCAGCTGATCACCCGGTAGCCCCCTGCTCTTGGCAGTGAGGCTCCTGCGACGCTCACCAGCACTGGCTCACTTACTTGCTGTACTTGTCGTCGTACTTGCAGATGTAGCTGAGGTGGGCCGCGAAGGCCTCCACGGCCAGGGGGCAGGGGATCTCCCCGCTCCTCCTCTTGATGATCACTCCTGCAGAGACAGGCGGGACATCCCCTCTGAGCCTCCCCTGCAGACCCCCATTCGGATCACGTTCTTCTCCATCCTGCCTGCTTATCAAAACAGACAGCAGGGGAGGAGATGGAAAAAACTACTATCAACATCACTGAAGCTTCAGGGGAGCCGAGGAAAACAAGGTAGGTGAGCAAAGAACAAGGAGCCACAGCACAGACCAGGGCAGGGCCCGTGGCAGATAATGGAGCAAAGGCGAGTGTGAGTGGAGCAGGGCTGTAGCATCCGACAGGGCCCTGAGAGCAGAGTGGAGGCCAGGCCTCATCAGCCCCCTCTTCCCTTCCCCAGGCTCCCACTCCTTCTGCCAGGTCTGAGAGCGGTGCAAGGAGGTGGCCACCACTGTCAGGGGGCCAGGGGGCCAGTCCACCTGCTCTGCTCAAGGCAGGGTTCAGAAGAACCAGGAGCCGCCTGACCCCAGGCTCCTCTATGCTTCCCCTGTGGACAGAACCCTTTATCCTTCACTGATCCTCAAACGTACTCTCTCACATGCCTTCAAACACTGTATCCTCCTTAATACGAATGGAACTGAGTCCCAGGGTCACGACCAAAGTCACGGCAAGAGTGAAACATTCCACCAGGAGTGAGAAGCAGAGAGAGATCAGTCAGCCCTCTCCAGCTTGCTGCCCAAAAGCCTGTCTTCCGAGACCTGCCCTGACTTGGGGGGGCTGTCCACTGCACCCGCAGAGGCGATGTGCAGGCTGGAAAGACGGTCAAGTGTGGTGGGGGTTACACAGCATTTCCTCTGAGCAGCCTCCCTTGCAGCAGCAACAAGTGATGGAGAAGAGTACCACTGTTTTCAGGGATTAGTTCACAAGGCTGTGAAATTTTAGCACTGCTTAAATATGTGTGGGGTAGCTCCTCCTGGCTGCCACCTTTGATCTTGCACGTGGGGTCGCTCCTCTCGGCCGTTCCTGCGCCGCTGCAGCCTGGCACTCTCGGCCACTGCCCCTGACCTCGGATATAGGGTAACTCCTCTTGGCCGCCACATCTTGGGCATGAGGTCCTCCCAGCTTCTGCCCCTGGCTTCAGACGTGGGGTAGCTCCTCTCAGCCACGCTATGTGTGCTGGTGACAGCCACCCATGACCTTTCAGTGTCAAGAAAATGCACTGGTCATAGCAAACACCCTCTTCCAACAACACAAGAGAAGACTCTAGACATGGACATCACCAGATGGTCAACACCTAAATCAGACTGATTATATTCTTTGCAGCCAAAGATGGAGAAGCTCTATACAGTCAACAAAAACAAGACCAGGAGCTGACTGTGGCTCAGATCATGAACACCTTATTGTCAAATTCAGACTTAAATGGAAGAAAGTAGGGAAAACCACTAGACCATTCAGGTATGACCTAAATCAAATCCCTTATGATTATACAGTGGAAGTGAGAAATAGATTTAAGGGACTAGATCTGATAGAGTGCCTGATGAATACAGACTGAGGTTCGAGACACTGTACAGGAGACAGGGATCAAGACCATCCTCATGGAAAAAAAATGCAAAAAAAGCAAAATGGCTGTATGCGGAGGCCTTACAAATAGCTGTGAAAAGAAGAAAAGGGAAAAGCAAAGGAGAAAAGGAAAGATATAAGCATATGAATGCAGAGTTCCAAAGAATAGCAAGAAGAGATAAGAAAGTCTTCCTCAGTGATCAATGCAAAGAAATAGAGGAAAAGAACAGAATGGGAAAGACTAGAGATTTCTTCAAGAAAATTAGAAATAACAAAGGAATATTTCATGCAAAGATGGGCTTGATAAAGGACAGAAATGGTATGGACCTAACAGAAGCAGAAAATATTAAGAAGAGGTGGCAAAAATACACAGAAGAACTGTACAAAAAAGAGCTTCATGACCCAGATAATCATGATGATGTGATCACTCACCTAGAGCTAGACATCCTGGAATGTGAAGTCAAGTGGGCCTTAGAAAGCATCACTACGAACAAA
>SJYC01148829.1:0-14261 GCA_006408675.1 Madoqua kirkii | reverse complement strand
ATGGAGAAACAGTGGAAACAGTGTCAGACTTTATTTTCTGGGGCTCCAAAATCACTGCAGATGGTGACTGCAGCCATGAAATTAGAAGACACTTACTCCTTGGAAGAAAAGTTACTATCAACCTAGATAGCATATTGAAAAGCAGAGACATTACTTTGCCAACAAAGGTGCATCTAGTCAAGGCTATGGTTTTTGTAGTGGTCATGTATGGATGTGAGAGTTGGACTGTGAAGAAAGCTGAGCACTGAAGAATTGATGCTTTTGAACTGTGGTGTTGGAGAAGACTCTTGAGAGTCCTTTGCACTGCAAGGAGATCTGACCAGTCCATTCTGAAGGAGATCAGCCCTGGGATTTCTTTGGAAGGAATGATGCTGAAGCTGAAACTCCAGTACTTTGGCCATCTCATGAGAAGAGTTGACTCATTGGAAAATACTCTGATGCTGGGGGGGATTGAGGGCAGGAGGAGAAGGGGACAACCGAGGATAAGATGGCTGGATGGTATCACTGAGTCGATGGATGTGAGTCTGAGTGAACTCCAGGAATTGGTGATGGACAGGGAGGTCTGGCGTGCTGCGATTCATGGGGTCGCAAAGAGTCGGACACGACTGAGCGACTGAATTGACTGAACTGAACTATGTGTGAGTAGTGAAAGTCACTCAGTCCTGTCCAACTCTTTGCGACCCCATGGACTATACAGTCCATGGAATTCTCCAGGTCAGAATACTGTATTGGGTAGCCTTTCCTTCTCCAGTAGTTGAAGTAAAAATGGCTCGTCACTCTGTCCCCACTGAGGGACGGGCGGGAGACAAGAGTTACACAGGTCCATCTGCTCAGACTCAGCCCTAAACCAGGACAGTTTTTTGTCTCCCATCCCTGCTCCCTCGATACTGAGTTTCTGCACTGATGAAGTGCCTGGAGGTCTTATGAGAGGCTGAGACGCTAGCTCTGGTGGTGTGGGGACGCTGGGGCAGCACCCGGGCAACACGCTTCCTAAAGCCTCAAGACCTCAAAGGACCACGGTGTCCATCTAGGGCCTCCTCCCAGTCAGAGGCTCCTGGGGCCCGGATCCTGAGAGCCTCTCTCCACAGAGACACTCAACTGTCAGATGCCGTGGCCACACGCAGGTCCTCCAAGGCTGGGCTCTCCGCCTCCACGGACAGCAGGCTCTCCACAGCACCCTTCTTGTGGGGACCTGCCCTGGGGCCTCTGCTCACTACCCAACCCCAAACACAAGTGGGCAAACACCCTCACCTCACACCTGGCCTGGGTGCATGACCTGGGGAGGCTTCCCATTGCTGGCTCTATTTTAATTTGCCTGACTTTCAACCACAGCCTCCTCTGGGGCTAAAGAGGCCCCTTAGGGCTTCCCAGATCCATGTGGGTATGAGCAAGTCAGACCGTCTGATAAAATGCCCTCCCTTCTCTTTTCCCAGAGGCAGGGGACGCCTCGCTCTGAGGCAGCAGGGTCCCAGCGGGTCGGGTCCACTCTCCAGGGATGAGGGAATGGCGCTAGCCGGGGCCCTGTGGTCCCCACCGGCTGCCCTCAGCACCAGCAGGGCAGTAGTGTCAGGGCTGCTCACCCAGGTGCGAGAGGCCTGCTCCCCTCCTCTTGGGAGAAGAAGTTTCCTCCCTATTCCTTCACACTTTTGAACTTAAATGAGGATTACAGCTGGAAATAGAAGACTGGCTTCAAAATCCAGGTTTCTGTCAGTCTCTTTGAGCATTTCTCCAAGGTTATTACCAGTCCAGCTTCCTCCCTGGTGATACCTTAGATTTCAGATACTACTCAAGATGAAAAGGGTGAGACTGCTGTCCTATTAATATCCTCTTCTGAGAACTGAAAAGCTTTAGACATTGGAATATTGACAAGAGGTTATGTGATATTCATTGTCTCTGCTGACATCATAACCAGGGATGATATGTTGTCTCGGTGCACCCTTGTACGTCTGTGGCTGGGTGTGACCCTCTGCACATCTATATTCTAAGAATCAACCTCTGTGACACTGTAGGTTCACACGGGCCTATGACAGAACTACCTGTCTTCCGGTTGCAGGGGTCTGTCTCTCCACCTCCTCCAGGTTTTTTTCTGGCTGGGGACGTCCTTTCTGCCCTTCTCTAAGTCTGAATGAATGGGTCAAGACCTGACACACAGACCCGATGTCTGATATGCAAACATTCCACACCCACACGAGCCTCATGGACTTTGAACTCTATGGGCAAAGAAAGAGATGGAAGACTCAAAAAGGATTTGGTTCTTCATGGGGATAACCCTGGGTAAATGACAGCATGTAACTTAAAGAGCCTGCATACCCTCACACTGAAGACTGAGTGCTGAAGAATTGATGCTTTTGAACTGTAGTGTTGGAGAAGACTCTTGAGAGTCCCTTGGACTGCAAGGAGATCCAACGAGTCCATCCTAAAGGAGATCAATCTTGAATATTCACTGGAAGGACTGATGTTGAAACTCCAATACTTTGACCACCTGATAGGAAGAGCCAAATCATTAGAAAAGACCCCGATGCTGGGAAAGGCTGAAGGCAGGAGGAGAAGGGGATGACCGAGGACGAGAGGGTTGGACAGCATGACTGACTCAATGGACTTGAGTCTGAGCAAGCTCAATGAGATGGTGAAGGACAGAAAGGCTGGCATGCTGCGGTCCATGGGGTTGCAATGAACTGGACACAATTGAGTAACTGAACAACGACAGGGCTCACACTTTCTGAAAGAGCGCTCATTCTCCCTTAGAATCCGGAGTAAAGAATAATAAATCAATCCCTAAAATGTTCAGTATGAAAAGGCAAAAAGATGTGACACTGAAAGATGAACTCCCCAGGTTGGTAGGTGGCCAATATGCTACTGGAGAAGAGCAGAAAAGTAGTTCCAGAAGGAAAAGAAGAGGCTGAGCCACAGTGGAAACAATGTCCAGTTGTGGATGTGTCTGGCAATGACAGTAAAGTCTGATGCTGCATAGGAACCTGGAATGTTAGGTCCATGAGAGACGTAAATTGGAAGTGGTCAAACTGGAAATGGCAAGAGTGAACATCCACATTTTAGGAATCAGAGAACTAAAATGGACCCAAATGGGTGTATTTAATTCAGAGGACCATTATATCTACTACTATGGGCAAGAATCCCTTAGAAGAAATGGAGTAGCCATCATAGGCAACAAGAGTCTGAAATGCAGTACTTGGATGCAATCTCAAAAGTGACAGAATTACCTCTGTTCATTTCCCAGGCAAATCATTCAATATCACATTAATCCAAGTCTATGCTCCAACCATTAACGGTGAAGAAGCTTAATAGTTCTATGGAGACATACAAGAACTTCTAGAACTAACACCAAAAAAAAAAAAAGATGTCCTTTTCATCATAGGGGACTGGAATGAAAAAGTAGGAAGTCAAGAGACACCGTGAGTAACAGGCAAGTTTGGTCTTGGAGTAAAAAATGAAGCAGGGTAAAGGCTAACAGAGTTTTGCCAAGAGAATGCATTGGTCATAACAAACACCCTCTTCTAACAACACAAGAGAAGACTCTACACATGGACATCACCAGATGGTCAATATTGAAATCAAATTGATTATATTCTTTGTGGCCAAAGGTGGAGAAGCTCTATATAGTCAACAAAAATAAGACTGGGAGCTGACTGTGGCTCAGATCATGAACTCCTTATTGCCAAGTTCAGACTGAAATTGAAGAAAGTAGGGAAAACGAATAGACCATTCAGGTATGACCTAAATCAAATCCCTTACAGTAGAAGTGACAAACAGATTCAAGGGATTAGATCTGATAGACAGAGTGGCTGAAGAACTGTGGGTGGAAGTTTGTGATATCATACAGGAGGCAGGGATCAAGATCACCCCAAAGGAAAATGCAAAAAGGCCAAACGGCTGTCTCAGGTGGCCTTACAAATAGCTGTGAAAAGAAGAGAAGTAAAAAGCAAAGGAGAAAAGGAAAGATATACCCATTTGAATGCAGAGTTCCAAAGAATAGCAAGGAGAGAGAAGAAAGCTTTCCTCAGTGATCAATGCAAAATAAAGGTAAACTACAGAATGGGAAAGACTAGAGATCTCTTCAAGAAAATTAGAGATACCAAGGGAACACTTCATGCCAAGATGGGCTCGATATAGGATAGAAATGGTATGGACCTAACAGATGCAGAAGATATTAAGAAGAGGTGGCAAGAATACACAGAAGAACTGTACAAAAAAGATCATAATGACCCAGATAACCATGATGGTGTGATCACTAACCTGGAGCCAGACATTCTGGAGTGTGAAATCAAGTGAGCCTTAGGAATCATCACTACAAAAAAGCTCATGGAGGTGATGGAATTCCAGTGGAGCTATTTCAAATAGTAAAAGATGATGCTGTGAAAGTGCTGCACTCAATATGTCAGCAAATTTGGAAAACTCAGCAGTGGTCACAGGACTGGAAAAGGTCAGTTTTCATTCCAATCCCAAAGAAAAGTAATGCCAAAAAGTGCTCAAACTACTGCACAATTGCACTCATTTCACACAGCAGCAAAGTACTGCTCAAAGTTCTCCAACCTAGGTTTCAACAGTACATGAATCGAGAACTTCTAGATGCTAAGCTGGATTTATAAAAGGTAGAGGAACCAGAGATCAAACTGCCAACATCTGCTGGATCATAGAAAAAGCAAGAGAATTTCAAAAAAATCTACTATGCTAAAGGCTTTGATGGTATGGATCACAACAAACTGGAAAATTCTTCATGAGATGAGAATACCAGACTATCTTACCTGCTTGCTGTGAAACCTGTATACAGGTCAAGAAGCAACAGTTAGAATGGGACATGTACAACAGACTGGTTCCAAATCAAGAAAGGAGTAAGTCAAGGCTGTATATTGCCACCCTGCTTATTTAACTTACAGAGTACAACATGCAGAATGCCGAGCTGGTTGAAGCACAAGCTGGAATCAAGATTGCCAGGAGAAATGTCAATAACCTCAGATTCCCTGGTGGCTCAGGTGGTAATGCGTCTGCCTGCAACATGGGAGACTGGGGTTCAATTGTTGGGTCGGGAAGATCCTCTGGAGAAGGAAATGGCCACCTACTCTAGTACTCTTGCTTGGAAAATTCCACAGATGGAGGAGCCTGGTAGGCTACAGTCCATGGGGTGGCAAAGAGATAGACACGACTTACTGACTTCACTCTCTTCTTTCACTTCAGATATGGCAAAAAGCGAAAAGGAACAAAAGACCCTCTTGATGAAGGTGAAAGAGGAGAGTGAAAAAGCTGACTTAACATTCAAAACTCAACATTCAAAAAAAAGAAGACCATGGCATCTGGTCCCATAACTTCATCACAAACAGATGGGGAAACAATGGAAACAGTGACAGAGTTTATCTTTTAGGGCTCCAAAATCACTGCAGATAGTGACTGCAGCCATGAAATTAAAAGACTCTTGCTCCTTGGAAGAAAAGCTATGACTAACCTAGACTGTGTATTAAAAAGCAGAGATATCACTTTGCAGACAAAGGTCAAAGCTATGGTTTTTCCAGTAGCCATGTATGGATGTGAGAGCTGGACTAAAAACAAGGCTGAGCCTTGTTTTGAAGAATTGGTGCTTTTGAACTGAGGTGTTGGAGAAGACTCTTGAGAGTCCCTTGACTGCATGGAGATCCAATCAGTCTGTCCTAAAGGAAATCAACCCTGAATAGTCACTGGAAGGACTGATGCTGAAGCTGAATCTCCAATACTTTGGCCACTTGATACAAAGAGCTGATTCATTGGAAAAGACCATGATGTTGGGGAGGATTGAAGGCAGGAGGAGAAGGTGATGACAGAGGATGAGATGGTTGGATGGTAACACTGACTCAATGGACTTGAGTTTGAGCAAGCTCAGGGAGATGGTGAAGGACAGAGAAGCCTGGCATGCTGTAGTCCATGGGGTCACAAAGATTAAAACTCAACTGAGTGACTAAACAACAAAATGTTAATAAGTAGTTACATGTTTTCTGAAACGGGAAATTCTGCTCACCTTTTAGAATAGCATATATATTCATAACAGAAGACAGTATAAAGCTGGCAAGTAGTCTTTAGAACATAGGAGACTCTGTCATCTGGGTGATATTTAAAATAAGTAGGAAAAAAATAATTATTTGATCAATGGTTCGGGAACAGAGGTGGGGCTGTTTGGTCAACCAATCTTTGCCACTTATCAAAAAAAAAAATAGTAGCACCCTGACTGATGCCACATACCAAAATAAATTCCAAGTGCAAAGAGCACAAAATCACATTATAAAACAACCAGGTGAACTATTTACTTACCTGGCCTTGGGACAGAGCAGGGTTTTTTTTTTTAAGCATGAGAACAAATAACATGATTAACAGCAGTGCGTGCCTGCTAAGTCTGATTCTGTGCGACCCTATGGACTGTAGCCCACCAGGCTCCTCTGTCCATGGGATTTTCCTGGCAAAAATTGGAGTGGCTTGCCATGCCCTTCTCCATGGGTCGTCCCAACTCAGGGATTGAACCCCACTCTCTTATGAATCCCATATTGTAAGCAGGTTCTTTACCACTAGCGCCACCTAGGAAGCCCCTCAACAGCTGTACCTATGTGGAAATGAAAACCCGTTGTACGTTAAAAATACTGACCATAAATAAAAGTAAAAGGAAAACAAATGCATAAAAATACCTGCTATAGGCATAAAATCTTTCATAAAATTTCAAGTTCCTAAGACAAGTACTTCAAATAAAAAATTTAAAAGAACATACAAAATCATCAAAAATCAGCTAATAAACACATGAAGAGATGTTCAACCTCACCAACAGTCATGGCAATTTACAGTCAAAATTTTATAGCATTTTCAGCCATCTTATTGACAAATTTAGAAAAGAAAATAAATACAGTGTTGGTATAGCAGGAGAAATCTCAGTCTCTTGTAACCACTGCAGTGGTAATAAGTACAGCCTTTTGGCAGCACAGCATCAGAGTCTTAAAACCATTCAGACCCTTCGGCACAACCGTTTAACTTTTAGATTTATCCTGAGGAAGCGATCAAAGGTGTACCTGAAGATTTATCCATGAAAATCTTCACTATATCACTCGTTATATTGTGAAAAAAAAAAGGTCATTAATAGGGAGCAAGATAAAGAATTATGATACAATCTAAGGATGAAATACTAGGTAGATTTTAAAAAATCATGTTTTTGAAGCACAGTAGGACAATCGCACCAGAACTATCTCCATTAAGCAGCAAGGTCCTTGGATGGAACCAGGAAAGGGATTCCAAGTGGGGAGCATGCCGACATCATAGCCTGTACTCTGAGAGCCCCTCGGCCATACCCAGGGTCTCCTCTCTCCCAGATGGGCTCACAGTGTCCAAAGGCCCTAACGGGGCAGGGAGGGCTCAGGGGCTTGGAGGTGGGGGGGTGGTCTGTGGCCAGGTTGTAGACATACACCTCGAGATTTTTAAGGGTGTGTAGGATTTGGGACTTCATGATTAGTAACAGTGCATACTTTAGAAAAGGAAAGTATCACTGAATTGAACACAAATACTCGTTTCAGCTTATTTAAAAACCACCCCTCCTAAAATTTTATTGTCTTTGCCCCTTAACAGCCTCCTGCCTCCTTCCCTTGGTGTCTGATTAAAGGGCTCTAGTCCTTGAGACTAGGATTTTCGACCCTATTGTAGGCTTTTCCTTAACGTTCCCAGATGCAGTCTTTTCTCTGCCACTTCATTGCACCAGTTCAGACATGGGCAATTTCCTGCTTTGGGACACTGTTTCAGAGGCCATCACTTAAAATAATTTGGTGGGAAGCAACTCCAACGCTCTAGACCCACACCTTCCAAGATTCTTCGATCCTCTGGTCCTGCCCCAAGGCCCAAGCGGAAAGACAGCAGAAGTCCAGGGTGATCCTTCAGATGACAGGGCAATTTCAAAACTCTTCTCTAGGTGCCTTTGATACAGAACCTGATGGGTCGGCTTTTGCCACCCCTACTCCCAAATCCCTGAGTGGGGTAATAACACCTACGTGCCTTGATTGTAACCTCCAGCAAAATGTTACACAAGGTATGTGTGGAGGTGAGGGATGGGTAAGTGAACAAGAGATGCTGAATACCACACACACGACATATATACACACCTCCCACACACATGCATACACGCATAGCAATACACACACTACACACACACCCCTGAGTTCCTTGGCCGTGTTCCTTTAATAGTAAAGACGGCCGTGCTAAGTTGCTTCAGTTGTGTTCGAATCTGTACAATCCTATGGACTGTAGCCCTCCAGGCTCCTCTGTCCATGGGATTCTTCAGGCAAGAATACTGGAGTGGGTTGCCATTCCCTTCTCCAGGGGATCTTTCTGACCCACCGATCCAACTGGCGTCTCTTAGCACCTCAGGTTAAGGCGTCTCTTAATCTGAATTGGCAGGTGGGTTCTTTACCACTAGCACCACCTTGGAAGCCCAATAATAAAGACAAAGATGTCTTAATGTAAAGGAACCCAAGGGACTTTTCAAGTACACTGAGAGTGAAAGGCACTCAGTTACGCCTGACTCTTTGCAACCCCATGGCCTGTTCCTCTGTTTATGGAATTCTCCAGGCCAGAATACTAGAGTGCATAGCTGCTCCCTTCTCTAAGGGATTTTCCAAACCCAGGTCTCCTGCAATGCAGGTGGATTCTCTGAGCCATCAGGGAAGCTGTAAGTACTTTTGTAAAGGGTCTCTTTGTCACTGCAATTTTCTTTTCTGCTATTTAATAATGTTTGCGCTATGGGTTCCCTTAAATACAAACATTGAAAAGATAAGAATGGTGCACTGGGATGACCCAGAGAGATGATATGGGGAGGGAGGTGGGAGGGGGGGTTCAAGGTTGGGAACTCATGTACACCTGTGGTGGATTCATGTCAATGTATGGCAAAACCAATACAGTATTGTAAAGTAAAAAAAAAAAAGAATGGTTGACTTTTTTCCTCCTCCCATGAGACTAGATTTTTCACAGAATCCTAAATGATGAAGCGATTATGTAAATGCTGTTCAACAGAACCAATTACCACACTATGTATGACCTAGGGACCCATGTGGGGAACTGCTCAGGTCATCTGCAAATGCCAGCCTCACGGCTTCTCCTGATACAAGTCCCAGGGTGCTGACAGCCTGTGGGCGCAGGAGGGCCAGCCTCCACGTAAGAAACAGCAGGCATCACCCACTCCCCGGCCTAGAGCTAAAGAGGGGCAGGGGTCAAGCCCAGCCTCCAGAGCCCTACCCGGGGCCCTCGGCATGCCCACCTTGCTGCACGGGCGAGTAGGCATTGGTCAGGAAGCGGAAGTGCCCCTTGTTGTACCAGCAGATCAGGGACATGCTGCCCTTCATCCGGATGCTGTGCTGGCCCCGGGCAGGCGGTGTGGCTGGGCTGCTTAGCATGGAGGGCGGCAGGCCGGTGCAGTCACTCTTCCTGGAGCTGAGCAGGCCACAGCAGTAGATCCCTGTGGGCACAGGGACCGCACAGCCTCAGGATGGCGCCCCCCTTCCCCAGGAGAGACGGGAAATTTGGGAGCTTTTGTCCCAGATGTGCTGCCTCCCCCTCACTGCTGTATGTATCTAAGATCACACAGAAGCCCTAACACAAGCAGAGCATCGGCAGTAAGATAGCAGTTCTCACGGCCAAAGGGCTTGCGACCTGCCAGTACAGGGCTGAACCTGTGGACCCATTCTCCCATCTGCTTCTAGAACTTCTGAACTCATGTGATGCACATGATCTTCAGGCTCTTGGTTGGGAGGGCAGAGACGGGCATCATTAAGCCCAAATCAGCTATATACCCTAGTCCTCTCACCAAGACTCGGCATCTGCAGGGCACGTCGGGAAGCTCCGCCTGTGTGCAGCCAAGTGAAAGGCAGAGGGGGGAGTCATCACATGACACGTGCTTTGTGGGGGTGGTGAGTGGCAGAGTTTTCCGGGGGAAGAGCTTGCGCACGGCCTCTGAACTCTAGAATGTTGCCTGCTGCAAGGAGCCCTGCAAGCAGAGACCAACTGAAATAAGGAGGCTTCTCCAAATTCTTCCAGGACCTGAGGTCTTTCCCAGTCCTCACTGCTCATGGGCTGCCCGGGGAGCCATGGGGAAGCCCACTTTTCCCCATGCCCAGAGGAGCCGTGAAGGGCATTCTGACTAGAGACTGGGGAATGGTCTCCCCGATGAATTCCTGGTCACCTTCTGTGGAAGAAGGACTCTCATGATCTCCTGTCCTTTCAGCACCTCAGTCAGACCCTTGGGGGGCACGCCCAGTCTTGCTGCCCAAAAGAGGGGGGCTCCCCATGGCTCCCATCACTATGGATCCAACTACCCACACTCGGAGATTTACAAACAAGAATCTGTCTTCAAAACAAGAAGGGCATTTAGATGAATGAGGATAATGTTTAAAACTGCCCACCAGGCTCGATGAACACAACCAGCCAAAGAGCAGCTGCATTTTTCTAACAGAAAAAGAGAATCTAGCAGTGCCCAAGTTTATTTATGATAATAGCGATTCTCATGTGAATATTGTTACAAAGCAGTCTCCACGCACTCAGGAGGCACAGCCAGGCTCTCGGCTATGACTTCAACCCTGGCTGCCTGTCAGAATTTCCTGGGGTCACCAGACCAGAGAACGCAGAGTCTCTGAGGGTGGAGGCAGCCATCCATGGGCAACATGGAGACCACTTCCCCGCACGTCAGGCACTGCGAGGGAAGCCCAGGAGGTCATATGAGAGGGAAAAACTCAAATTCCATGTCTAACTATCTTTTTCCACTAAAAGATATCCTCTATCCTCTAGTTCCCTGAGCAGGGAGGGCCCTCTTCTTCCCAGAACACAGGCCAGCGGCCCAGGTCTCAGGGAAGCATTTGGTGCCCTCACTCCATACCTACCAGTCCCACCAGGCCCACGCTATGAGAGCGTGACCCTCGGTCCAGGTGACGAGGTGGTATGAGGCAGCGCTGGGCCTGCAGGGCCCACGGAAACTGTTAGCGCGGTTCTGGGAACCTTGGGGGTTTCGTGCCATGCCCGTGACACTCACACTGGGGGCCGAGCAGGCCAGTGGACACGGCAGCCCTAGTGCTCACCACATGCTCTAACATGGGGACACATGGCGCTGGGTTCATGAGCATTGGGCCAATTTTCTCCACCTTGACTTCCACGGCCCTGCTTCACAAAGTCTGATCTGTCCACAATGAATTATCTCAACAATTAAACCCTGAGCCCTGCTGGAACCAGAGTAGTGAGGTACAGCACAGGTCAGCAGCCCAGGGGCTGCCTCAGCACAGTTGCTAAGGCCGCAGGTCAGCAGCTGTGGGCTCCCTATTACTTCAGAGGGTTTGGTTTTAAGGCCAGACTTCAGATCTGTTGCTAAGCAACAGGTCTGCAATTTCAGTGTCTGGAGGAGCTGAGTGGGGGTGTTCTAGGTTTTTCCTGAGTGAACAGAATATAAATCCCAAATGTAGGACCAAGTGAGAATAGATGCAGCCTGCCACAGGGCTCCCTGACTCAGCCGGAGTCTGCTTCGGTAGCCCCAGTTCTTGCAGAGCCGTGGAAGGCTTGCTCAGTCTTTTCAACAAATGAACCAGGCATCTTAGCACTGAGAAGAGCTAACACTTCTCTGAGGCCCACTGTGTAGTTGCCCATATTAATCCACACAATTCTCTGTCCAGCTGGAAGGGGTGACATTACAGCTCACAGAACGGGGAGTTCAGACTCCCTAAGAGCCTTAGAAGAAGCTGTGCCTTGATGCTGTGGGTTTAATATTTGTGCCCTATTCCCAATTCCTACATCGAAAACCTAATGAATACCTCAGGTGAGGTGATGGTATCTGCAAGTGGGCCTTCAGGAGGTGATTAGGTCAGAAAGATGGAGCCCTCACGAATGAGATTGGTGCCCTTATAAAAGAGGCCCCACAGGTTCCCTCATCCCTTTCCCCACGTGAGGGCACAGGGAGAAGTCTGCAGCCTCATCTAGCCATGCTGGCACCCCGCCCTGGATGTCCAGTCTCTGCAACTGTGCGCAATAAATCCCTGCTGTGTTCGAGCCATCCACTTTGCAGCACTTGGTTATAGCAGCCCATAAAACGCTAGCAAAACTCCTTGGATGGCCTGGCCTCATCACAAAGGACACAAAGGGGTGCACCCAGAAAACCTGTACGACCTGTCCCCTAGACCACGAGCTTGAGACGGGTCTCTGTCCACACCCCTGGGGCCAAGCAGGGCAGACAGGCAGCAGGCCCTCAGGCTCAGGCTTTCTCGTCAGGCATTCTGGGGGCCATGGTGCCCACCCGAAGCCCCAGCCCCATCTCCACACTTCTCCAGGGGGAGGGGCCTCATTCAACCTGTTCCCCACTTGGCAAACCTTGCTTTTCAAACTCTTCAAACAGGGTCAGGCTGGTGATGCTGGGCCCAGTGAAGATGATGTAGTTCTTCCCGGCCGCATTTCGGCACAGGCTCCTGGCCACCATGCTGTGTAGCTGGGGCTTGTTCTTCAGTGCATCCAGCCCATCAGCACCACCGCCTTCCTTCAGGTGGACATAAATCTGCATCAGAAACACAAAGAGGTCAGTGAGCTCACAGCACGACCAGGCTGGGGTCCAATCATTCAGGAAGCACAGGCTTTTGCAACCAGGCCAGGAATGTGGGCAAGTCACCCCCTTTCAGGCCATCTGTTCCACAGCCCCCACTGGCCCCGGCATCTCTGTGGTCCACAGAGACTGGTTGCTTCCTGGCTGCCCTGCAGCCCAGTGCCTCAGCCCAAGACTGTAGTTCGGACCTGCCAGAGCAGAGAAGGGAAAAGGTCAAATAGTTACAAGTAATGCATCTGGCCGCTGAGATCAAATGCAAACATATTTGCCTGTTCTAAAGCACAAAAGTCATGTTTACAGTAAACAGAAATAAAGGCTACTTCCCCTGTAAGAACAGATCTGTGTACTTTCTGTTTGCATACTGCTTTTTCATTTGCAAAGCATGTCCACAGTTACAGTAACCAACAGGTGGGCAGAAGGGGCAACATTCACTTCATACTGCAGAGGGATTTAAAATCTACGTGACATCCTAGGACCAGCAAAGAGGATGTGCTGGAATTCAGTTTAGTTGCTCAGTCATGTCCAACTCTTGGTGACCTCATGAACTGCAGCACGCCAGGCCTCCCTGTCCATCACCAACTCCCGGAGTCCACCCAAACCCATGTCCATTGTGTGCGGTGATGGCATCCAACCATCTCATCCTCTGTCGCCCCCTTCTCCTCCTGCCTTCAATCTTTCCCAGTATCAGGGTCTTTTCAAACGAGTCAGCCCTTTGCATCAGGTGGCCAAAGTATTGGAGTTTCAGCTTCAACATCAGTCTCTCCAATGAACACCCACGACTGATCTCCTTTAGGATGGACTGGTTGGATCTCCTTGCAGTCCGAGGGACTCTCAAGAGTCTTCTCCAACACCATAGTACAAAAGCATCAATTCTTTGGCGCTCAGCTTTCTTTATAGTCAAACTCTCATGTCCATATGTGACTACAAGAAAGACCATAGCCTTGACTAGACGGACCTTTGTTGACAAAGTAATGTCTCTGCATTTTAATATGCTGTCTAGGTTGGTCATAACTTTCTGTCCCAGGAGTAAGCATCTTTTAATTTCATGGTGGCAATCACCATCTGCAGTGACTTTGGAGCCCAGAAAAATAAAGTCTGACATTGTTTCCACTGTTTCCCCATCTATTTCCCAAGAAGTAATGGGACCAGATGCTATGATCTTTGTTTTCTGAATGTTGAGCTTTAAGCCAACTTTTTCACTCTCCTTTTTCACTTTCAATAGGCTCTTTAGTTCTTCTTCACTTTTTGCCGTAGGGTGGTGTCATCTGCATATCTGAGCTTATTGACATTTCGCCCGGCAATCTTGATTCCAGCTTGTGCTTCCTCCAGTCCAGCGTTTCTCATGATGTACTCTGCATATAAGTTAAATAAGCAGGGTGACAATATGCAGCCTTGACGTACTCTTTTTCCTATTTGGAACAAGTCTATTATTCCATGTCCAGTTCTAATTGTTGCTTCCTGACTTGTACACAGGTTTCTCAAGAAGCAGGTCAGGTGGTCTGGTATTCCCATCTCTTTCAGAATTTTCCTCAGTTTAATGTGATCCACACAGTCAAAGGCTTTGGCATAGTCAATAAAGAAGAAATAAAATTTTTTTTTTGAACTCTCTTGCTTTTTCAATGGTCCAGCGGATGTTGGCAATTTGATCTCTGGTTCCTCTGCCTTTTCTAAAACCAGCTTGAACATC
>SJYC01148828.1:0-23488 GCA_006408675.1 Madoqua kirkii | reverse complement strand
AAGGGATTTGATTTAGGTCATACCTGAATGGTCTAGTGGTCTTCCCCAGTTTCTTCAACTTAAGTCTGAATTTGGCAATAAGGAGTTCATGATCTGAGCCACAGTCTGCTCCCAGTCTTGTTTTTGCTGACTGTATAGAGCTTTTCCATCTTTGGCTGCAAATTACTACACAATAATTACTGCTGGGATTACTACACAATAATTTTAAACCACGTGCCATGACCATCTGCTTAAGATATCATCTAAGACACAGATGCAGGAAGTGGGAAGGGAGTTAAGAAGTGAGTGGTCCCCCCTACATTTGACTGAACCGTGAAGAATCACCACATGGGAATTAACTACTGTCCCCCTTTCTGAGTGCTCATGGTGCTCACCGTGCCCATCACACAGCCCAGGAACCACAGCCAGAAGCTGACGGGCAGGGAGCCTCATTCTTACTACCCTCTGAGGCACAGAACTGCTGAATTCAGGCCTGGTCATGCAGACTGAGAACAGCCAAGATGGGGCACAGGGAGGACTGGCAGGTCCCCAGTGCTGCCCTTGGCCAAGTGACCACAGATGATCTCTTGCAAAATACAGCATCTGATGTTCCTGAGGTAAAGGAAGAGCAGGTGGTGTGGGTGTGCCTTTAAAAGCAGCTCATCCTTGAGGAATCATCAGGGAAGACTTGGCTTGGGGGTCCTTGTGGCAGGACTTAATACTTCATTTTGGGGTCTTTATGCCTTTCCACCTAGATTCCCAGAAGGAACCTCTGACAGATAGTAAGATACTGAGGTGAAGAAGCTGGTCATCTCTGGCAAACGTCATGTGTGCCTGTGGCAAAGAAAGGACATTTCCTCAGAACCTGTCTTCTCTCCTTCAGCAAAGCCCAATGCTACAGCCACGCCATACGTTTCTGCACCAGTTCTGACTCACAGGATATCCTGACACAACCACGTTGGGCACTCTGTCCCCAAACCCACCTCAGTTCAGTCACTCAGTCATGTCTGACTCTTTGTGACTCCATGGACTGCAGCACGCCAGGCCTCCCGGTTCATCACCAACTCCTGGAGCCTACCCAAACTCATGTCCATTGAGTTGGTGATGCCATCCAACCATCTCATCCTATGTCATCCCCTTCTCTTCCCACCTTCAATCTTTCCCAGCATCAGGGTCTTTTCAAAGGAGTCAGCTCTTTGCATCAGTTGGCCCAAGCACTGTAGTTTCAGCTTCAGCATCACTACTTCCAGTGAGTATTCATGACTGCTTTCCTTTAGGATGGACTGGCTGGATCTCCTTGCAGTCCAAGAGACTCTCAAGAGTCTTCTCCAACACCACAGTTCAAAAGCATCAATTCTTCAGCACTCAGCTTTCTTTATAGTCCAACTCTCACATCCATACATGACTACTGGAAAAACCATAGCTTTGACTTTGTTGGCAAAGTAATGTCTCTGCTTTTTAATATGCTGTCTAGGTTGGTCATAATTTTTCTTCCAAAGAAGAAATTTTTAATTTCTTTTAATTTCATGGCTGCAGTCACTGTCTACAGTGATTCTGGAGCCCCCTAAAAATAAAGTCTGTCACTATTTCCATTGTTTCCTCATCTACTTGCCATGAAGTGATGGGACCAGGTGCCATGATCTTAGTTTTCTGAATGATGATTTTTAAGCCACTTTTTCACTCTGCTCTTTCACTTTCATCAAGAGACTCTTTAGTTCTTCTCTTTCTGCCATAAGGGTAATGTCATCTGCGTATCTGAGGTTTTTGATATTTCTCCTGGAAATCTTGATTCCAGCTTGTGCTTCCTCCAGCTCAGCGTTTCTCATGATGTACTCTGCATACAGGTTAAAAAAAAAACAGGGTGATAACATACAGCCTTGATGTACTCCTTTTCCTATTTGGAACCAGCCTGTTGTTCCATGTTCAGTTCTAACTGTTGCTTCCTGACCTGCATATGGGTTTCTCAAGAGGCAGGTCAGGTGGTCTGGTATTCCCATCTCTTTCAGAATTTTCCACAGTTAATTGTGATCCACACAGTCAAAGGCTTTGCCATAGTCAATAAAGCAGAAATAGATGTTTTTTCTGGAACTCTCTTGCTTTTCCCATGATCTGGTGAATGTTGGCAATTTGATCTCTGGTTCCTCTGCCTTTTCTAAATCTAGCTTGAACATCTGGAAGTTCACAGTTCACGTACTGTTGAAGCCTGGCTTGGAGAATTTTGAGCACACTTTGATAGTGTGTGAGATGAATGCAACTGTGCAGTAGTTTGAACATTCTACCTCAGGACAGTAGGTTTGTCCCACATGTCCCCTGAAAGGAAACCTTCCATCCACACACACCCAGGATTCTCAGCAGGGTATGGAAGGTGCAGTACTGGAATCCCTTAGGCCCAACCCTGATGACACCCTACCTGTTTTCCAAAGTTCCCTGGAGAGATGGGGCAGTCCCTGGCACACTCTGCCTGAGGCAGGCAACATTTAATAGGATTAAATGCAAAATCCTGTAACCAAGCTAAAAAAATTAACTGCATCTAGTATGGGATGCAAGAAATATGACTCAGCAAGAATACTTAAGCAAGCAAGATACTAAACACTTGGAGATGGATGACTGCAGGCCTCAGATATGAATCTTGACTCCCATTAAAAACCAAGGTGGTGACCATCTCATTCTTCCCTGGTCACATCACAATAGGTTCTCTGGGATGCCATACTTCCCAAGGTGTAAAGAGAAAGGTGGTGGTTGGCGTATTAGTTTTCTAGGGCTGCCATAACAAAGAGCCACAGGGAGGAGCACAGAGGACTCCAAGAGCTCTTTTTTGGCTGCAGAGCTGTGCTGTGGAATGATGATTACAATCTTTCTAGGGCAGTACCAAGTTGAATGTAAACAAACAGGTGGAAAACAGATCTGCTTGAATCAGAGCTATTCAAGCACTGAATGGATGGCCTCAGATATGCTTCAGGACAAGTGAGCAGCTGCCTGGAAGGTCTGAGCTTCTCATGCAGAGGTGTATGCCAGTGCCAAAGGATGGTTCAGAACCACACAGATGCCAAGTTCAGAGGCCCCAATAAAGTAGACATAAGACATCACCCTTCTTGATGAACCCACAACCCTTGATTCATGAGAGGATGCCTGGAGTGGGCAGGGCTAAACATGGCCATCAGGGTGACCAACACCAGCAGAATAAACTTCCCTGCTTATGTCCTAACAGCAAAGGGAACATTGCTTCTCTCCTGAAGCTAATGATAACCTGGAAAGAATTACATCTTTCTCACCAGGAGCTTTCCCAGCTGAGGTACTGGGTGAGCCAGAGCCCTACAAACGTGTCTCCAGAAATAAAGTCAGTGTTTTGGAAGGCAGGTTATCCAGGTTCTCAGATGTGAGATACCTGCCAATGTTATCTTCTGATTTCCAGACCAGACTCAGCTGCACAGACTAGTGTCCTCCCTTTCACCCCAACATTCTCTCTGCCCTCTTTGGAAGCATGGATGTGCTCAGGGTTGGGGGTGGGAAAGGGTTGGCACGCAGAGGCTGTTGGCACATGGTGGGGGGGACAATGCTGCCAAGGGAATCGAGTGTCTGGCCAGGAAATAGCAGATCCCGCCAGCCCAAGGGGCTGGCCACTTCTGCTCATCACAAGCACCAAGGCATGTCAGCAAGGAACTGAAGGTAAGGAAGATGTCCTCACTCAGACTCGCCCATCAGGGCAGAAGAGGGCCCTTGCCAGTACTCAGAGCTGTGTGATGTCACTGAGGTCAGGTCACAAAGTACCGCCCTGCTTCCTGTGCCATAGGCACAGCAACACATGGCACCATCAGGGCAAACGCCACCATCCTGCAAACAAGGCGGGGGCAGGGCTCTGTTGTGACTTTCATGGGCCTTTTTGCTCCCATGGGCCTTGTCCTCTGTGAAAAAGTATTTAAAATTATATTTTACAACTGCAGTGGTATAAATATATTAATATTATATATTAAAGCACTTTCTTCAACTTACAAGTTTTTATTTTTTTTTCCCCTTCTGATTTTGAGAGAAACAAAAGCATTGTCAGCCTCTAAAATGTTATGGCCCTCAGCACTGGTCCTGCAGTGCTGTGGAGCCATTGGCCCAGATGGTGGCGGGGAGGCAAGGAACATGAGGGATGCCTCAGCCCAGCTGTGACCGTGCTGAGTATGAGGTGTGGAGGGCCCTCCAAACAGAAGCCACAGGAAGAGAAAGGTGTAAACTGGAGAAGGTCAGGGAGGGTTAGCACGTGTGCGTGCATGGAGGTGAGCCAGGCTCCTGAGGTCACCAGCACTTGGGGGCTTCCCATGGAGGAGATGCTCACAGAGACCTGCAGGGAAAGGAGGGCAAGGAAACAGCCCAGGATGGGAGGGATCAAGAAAGTCCAACAGCCTGGCTGGAAAGCAGTGGCAGTAGCAGGGTGGGTACAGCTGGTGGACACTGCTGACTCCTCCGAGGTCACGGTGCTCAAGGCGGAACTAGAACAGAAATCGGTTTCTAACTAGATATTACTGATATATATATGTATATATATATATATATACATATATATGTAGAGTATATAAATTATTTATATAAATCCAGCCGAATAGATGATTTCTACTTTCACACACACAAAGCTGTCCTCTCCTCACACAACTTATTTGATGTTTCTGGACAGATATACACACTCAAATTTAGATACATTATGCTCTTGCTGCTTTTTCACTGTGTAATGAGTCATCACAAGCCTAGTTCACACAGCACCCACTTAAACCTGGTTCTGCAGAGCATGGGTGAGATTCTGTTCAGGATACCGCAGTCAGCATTGCTGGCTATGTGTGCATGGTTCTCTGCTGGTATGAACTGGCAGAGGGGCCTCCCAGTCCCTAGAGGTCACTGCCCTCCCCTCCTGGGCCCCTTCCAGCCTCAAAGCTGGCAGTGGAGACTCTGCCTTGAGTTGAATCCCTCCTGTGCTTCCAGCCTCTTTGCCAGGGAGAGGTTGCTCCTTTAAAGGCTCGCCTCATTAGGTCAGGTCCACCTGGAATCATTTCCTTTCTAAAATCAATGGACTTAGGGCCACAGTTATATCCGCAGAATCATATTCCCTCCACAGCAACACCCAGGTCAGCGTCTGAGTGAAGCACCAGGTGAGGCACTCCACGTGGGGGTGGGATCTGGAGCACCTTCAGGGTTCAGCTCCACCCACAGGGCCCACTGCTCAACAGCTGCGTGCCTATGACCACAGGACCAAACACTGTGGCTTATGAAGGGCACACTCCCCCACCTCATTATTATTAACAAAAGCAGCAGCGTGGTGGTGACATCAACTTTTCTTCTCTGGCAAATAGGTTGATTTCAGTGCAGAAGGACGCACATAAACCAGCAGAGACGCTCCTTAGCAAAGCACCCCACACTGTGAGGGCTTGGGAGTGTTTATTACTGCTGGGAACTCTGCCACGGTGTAGTCTTTCTCTGCGTGTGTGTGTGCATGTAGATATGCTGACTATATTCTTAAATGGCTCTTTTTATATGTTGGAATTACAGGTACTTTGAGATTTTTATGTTTTTGATGTTAAACACACAATCCAATTTAATCAAAAAAGACAAACTAAACATAATCACAGAAGAAGCCCCCCCAATCGGAACTACCCAAGCATAGGCCCATGTGGAACTTGTCTGTTCCTGAGAGCCCACACCTCAGTCAGTGCTTATTAACATGTTGTGTGTTAAGATCACGCCTGGAGGTGACGACAGCCCCCACCTCCCCTGGAAATAACACACTTCTCCAGAAGACGTGACGCATGGTGTTATCACAGGACCATCTCTGATGACTTAGCTTTGTTTGTTCACACAAGCAGGTCCAAACACTGGCAATTTCCCAGATTCCAGGCAGCCTCCTTCCAAGGAGTACTAAGCTGCTCCATCAGGAGAGGTGGGGAGAGGTGGGGTCAGATATCTTCCTGTTCCTATTAGGAAATGTGGAAGAAGACTGAGACTGAAACTGGCATCAGTGTGAGTCCAAGGAGGGTCTTGACCTGTGGCACTCAGCACTAGAAGATACTGAGTTTAAAGTGAACATAACACAGGATCTATATTTAAATAAGTAATGAAAATAGTAATGTCAAAAGTCTCAGCTGAGGGGCAGGGTTCTCAACGAACTGTCAACTGGGCAGTCAAAAAGCCACAAAAGGACTCAACCTGCTCACAAGTGCCACTGGGTCAGCGTGGTCCAGCTCCTGCTGGCCGGAGTTTGCTCTGGCTGAGTTTGCTCTTAGCTGGTCTAAGATGTGAACCTGTATCCCTGAGTGGGATGAATGAAAAAAATCATAACCTTCTATGGATTCTTATACCTACCACGCCCCATTGCTCTGACTGGGGAAGAGAGGCAACTGATTGTGTGCAAACTTGAGGGCCTCCCTTAAATAATCTCCTTAGACCCCGAGGAAGGCAGCACTGGGCACCACACACCTCCATACACTGTGCTGGGGGCTCCCAAAAGACAGTGCCCAGGACACAGCACTCATTCAGATGTCTAACTGCTGCCTCTCCAGCTTTTCATACAGTTCTCGCTCTCCATCCACATATGTGAAGAGTATCATTACACTAGAACTGTTCCTCCTGCAGGGGAGGCACAAGACAGCTTCCATCATCGTGCAAAATGGAATTTGCAGTAGAGACTTTCACTATCTGAGCTACAGCTTGTTTGGCAAGTATCTTTAGAACAGAAAAATGTATTTTTCAGTTGTCAACCTTTTCACTTTTCCTAAAAAAAAAAAAAAAATAATAATTTTTTTCTGGCTCCTATGATTGTTAACTTTTTCATAAACACATTTAGAAAGAGGGAAGAAAATTATTAACACATGTTATTACATTTTGTCCCATGATATTATCACTGATACTATGTATTTTTTATTGACATCATAGCAGAAAGAATCTCAGGGCACATGGATTACAGTGGTAATACCTTGGGAGATGCCTGCACCACATGTCTGGCTATCTTAGCCCTACTTCTGAAATGCCCCCAAGACCTCGTGAGACAGGACGTAGCTCATCACCATTTTTCCCAAAAAGACACTGGTTAAAGCTGTGATCACTGATGGTCTCAAGGTTCATGAAGATGCACCAGATGCAAATTCCACTAAGCTGTCACCGGGCTTCGCTGGTCTTGACCACTGATCCTACTTCTGCAGAACAGTAGAGCATTGGGCTTTTCTACTGCCTGGGGGTTACACTAGAACTGTTCCTCCTGCAGGGGAGGCACAAGACAGCTTCCATCATCGTGCAAAATGGAATTTGCAGTAGAGACTTTCACTATCTGAGCTACAGCTTGTTTGGCAAGTATCTTTAGAACAGAAAAATGTATTTTTCAGTTGTCAACCTTTTCACTTTTCCTAAAAAAAAAAAAAAAATAATAATTTTTTTCTGGCTCCTATGATTGTTAACTTTTTCATAAACACATTTAGAAAGAGGGAAGAAAATTATTAACACATGTTATTACATTTTGTCCCATGATATTATCACTGATACTATGTATTTTTTATTGACATCATAGCAGAAAGAATCTCAGGGCACATGGATTACAGTGGTAATACCTTGGGAGATGCCTGCACCACATGTCTGGCTATCTTAGCCCTACTTCTGAAATGCCCCCAAGACCTCGTGAGACAGGACGTAGCTCATCACCATTTTTCCCAAAAAGACACTGGTTAAAGCTGTGATCACTGATGGTCTCAAGGTTCATGAAGATGCACCAGATGCAAATTCCACTAAGCTGTCACCGGGCTTCGCTGGTCTTGACCACTGATCCTACTTCTGCAGAACAGTAGAGCATTGGGCTTTTCTACTGCCTGGAGGGGGGGGGCGCATATCCAGGGATGGGGAAGTCAAGCGTTACGGACTGTAACCCTTTGCTTAAACTTTTTATTCATTAATGATGCAGAGCAGGTGGAGGGTGTAACCCCCAAAATGAGGAAATAGTACAAGAATGTAGCATTAGCACACCTGGAAACCACACAGAATGGGCACATGGAGATGGGTAGGGCTGCCACCTGTGGAGGGATGGCCATGCATGAGAACCATCAAGTTCAAAGGGTGCTCACTCACAAGAGGAATGGAGTCTGTCCAGGAAACTGGTGAGGGCACAGCCCTGGATTCAAGGGGGCAAAGGCTCTGCCATCTACTGCCTTGTGTGATTTGGGGAGAGTTAGCTGCTCTGAGCCTTGGTCTCCTCATTTATGAGATAACAATGCTCCATGTGCCTTGCAAGGCTATTCTCGTCACGTGCAAGTGCATATACACAAAGGACCTTTTTATGGCAGAGCTGCGTATATGTGCTGTAACCTCTAGACATCCATGGCTATTTTAATTTAAATTAACTAAAAATTAAGAAAGATGAAGAATCCAATTCCTCAGTCAAGCAGTCAAGCACTCAGTCTAAATGAAAGCAGGGGATTCCAGGGTGGAGCAACAGATACAGGGCGTTTCATCATCGTGGAGAGTTCTACTGGATATGCTGACTCACACCCTCTTTGGCTCATCAGCCTGGTTTTCCAGCAAAATCTCTATGACATCACTTCACTGATAGTTTTCACCACCAGTGTTTTCTCATGCTACCTTTCACCATGGCCCCAGCCAAGAAGGGCTCACATGCTGAGACTGTTCTCTGCCCTGTCTTCTCCGGCTACACCTGCAGCCCTACACACCCTTACAAGAACTTTGCTTTTGTCTTATCCCAAAGCTCAGCTAACAGGTGACTCTGACTTTCAAAATGATGGATTGAAGAGAAACTCTAATTTGAAAAGATACACACATCCCAATGTTCACAGCAGCACTGTTTACAACAGCCAAGACATGGGAGCAACCTAACTACCCACTGGCAGATGAATGGATAATGCGGTATACGTATGCAATGGGATATTGCTCAGTCATAAGAAAGAGTGGAATAAGGCCATCTGCAGCAACATGGATGGATCTAGAGATTATCATACTAAATGAAGTCAGTCAGAAAGAAAGGTATCACTTCTATATGGAATCTAAAAATTTGATGCAAATGAACTTATTTACAAAACAGACACAGACTTACAGACATAAACTTATGGTCACCAAAGGTGGGGAGAAGGATAAATTAGGAACTTGGGATTAACAAATAAACACTACTACATATAAAATAGATAAACAACAAGGACCTACCATATAGCACACAGAACTACACTCAATATAATAAACCATAACTGAAAAGAATATGAAAAAGAATATATGCATATATTTAAATGAATCACTTTGTTGTTTACCTGAAACTAACACAAATTTGCAAATCAACTTCATATCAGTAAAACAACAATAGACTGGAGGAGGGACAGGTGGGCTCTTTGTACCCTTCTGAATACAGTTCCTTGGGAAGAGGGCCAGGGTGTAATCTGATCCAGTTAGTATCTGATTCACTTAGATGGCACTTAATAATTTCTTTCTTGTCTCTGCTTCCCTATATGGAAAGGAGGGCTGGGCAAACTAACCTCAATAGACTGAGGAAATGTTAGTGCTAAGCCATGTGCTCATGGACACTGGGGTCTGTGACAGATGTACTGTGCCACAGCCAATCCCATCCTGGGACATAACCACATCTGACCTGCGCCAGGCTGAAACTGGCATCCCAGCCACCACACAGTTAAACAGATGGGTAAATGTCCCACCCAGTTTCTGACTCCACAAGCAAACTTCACTTCAGTTAATCAATTTCATTCTGAGCCTCATTTTCCAAGTTAGTTTTAGGTCAGGAGTAACTCACTAGTCGGAGAAGGCAATGGCACCCCACTCCAGTACTCTTGCCAGGAAAATCCCATGGACAGAGGAGCCTGGTGGGCTGTAGTCCATGGGGTTGCTAAAAGTTGGACATGACTGAGCAACTTCACTTTCACGCACTGGAGAAGGAAATGGCAACCCACTCCAGTGTTCTTGCCTGGAGAATCCCAGGGACGGGGGAGCCTGGTGGGCTGCCATCTATGGGGTAGCACAGAGTCAGACACGACTGAAGCGACTTAGCAGCAGCAGCAGCAACTCAATAGTACATAAAAAAATTAGAAGTTAAATAATAATAATAAAAAAAATCTTCAGTACAAATTCCTCAAATTCTTTCAACATGAAAAGTATGTCTCAAAACAAGGGTGATCAGTCATAACTAGTGTTAGAACATCAATGATACAACAGCGAAGCTGGGTAAGAACCAGACAGCTTGGGTGTAAATTTGGGGCCCCAATCTCTGGGTCACAGACCAGTACCTCCTGTCAGATCAGTGGTGGCATTAGATCAGAAATAAAGTGCATAATAAACGTAATACTCTTGAATCAACAGGAAACCATCACCCTCACCCCTGGTCCCTACAAAAAATTATCTTCCATGAAATCAGTCCCTGGTACCAAAAATAAACAACAATAGACTGGAGGAGGGACAGGTGGGCTCTTTGTACCCTTCTGAATACAGTTCCTTGGGAAGAGGGCCAGGGTGTAATCTGATCCAGTTAGTATCTGATTCACTTAGATGGCACTTAATAATTTCTTTCTTGTCTCTGCTTCCCTATATGGAAAGGAGGGCTGGGCAAACTAACCTCAATAGACTGAGGAAATGTTAGTGCTAAGCCATGTGCTCATGGACACTGGGGTCTGTGACAGATGTACTGTGCCACAGCCAATCCCATCCTGGGACATAACCACATCTGACCTGCGCCAGGCTGAAACTGGCATCCCAGCCACCACACAGTTAAACAGATGGGTAAATGTCCCACCCAGTTTCTGACTCCACAAGCAAACTTCACTTCAGTTAATCAATTTCATTCTGAGCCTCATTTTCCAAGTTAGTTTTAGGTCAGGAGTAACTCACTAGTCGGAGAAGGCAATGGCACCCCACTCCAGTACTCTTGCCAGGAAAATCCCATGGACAGAGGAGCCTGGTGGGCTGTAGTCCATGGGGTTGCTAAAAGTTGGACATGACTGAGCAACTTCACTTTCACGCACTGGAGAAGGAAATGGCAACCCACTCCAGTGTTCTTGCCTGGAGAATCCCAGGGACGGGGGAGCCTGGTGGGCTGCCATCTATGGGGTAGCACAGAGTCAGACACGACTGAAGCGACTTAGCAGCAGCAGCAGCAACTCAATAGTACATAAAAAAATTAGAAGTTAAATAATAATAATAAAAAAAATCTTCAGTACAAATTCCTCAAATTCTTTCAACATGAAAAGTATGTCTCAAAACAAGGGTGATCAGTCATAACTAGTGTTAGAACATCAATGATACAACAGCGAAGCTGGGTAAGAACCAGACAGCTTGGGTGTAAATTTGGGGCCCCAATCTCTGGGTCACAGACCAGTACCTCCTGTCAGATCAGTGGTGGCATTAGATCAGAAATAAAGTGCATAATAAACGTAATACTCTTGAATCAACAGGAAACCATCACCCTCACCCCTGGTCCCTACAAAAAATTATCTTCCATGAAATCAGTCCCTGGTACCAAAAAGGTTGGGGACCCCTGGTCTAAAAGAAGAGTTCTCTCCCTCGGGACAGATCATGGCTCAGTGGTCCGGAGGGTGGGCTCCAGGGTTGGGAAGGCGGGATTTAAATTCCAGGTCTGTCCCTTGAGGCTGAGACTTTGGATGAGGCAGCAAATCTCTCCGGGCCCTGGTTTCTCAGCATGAAATAGGGGCAGGTGGTTATGAAAATGAGGGATGCATATAGTGTGCCTGAGGGTGGGACCTGGCTGGAGGCAAACACTCCACGTATGCAAACTGTGCTTTTCTGAACTGAAGATGCAGCTCATAAACCATGGCTTAGACTGAAGAGAGGAGGGGCTTCCAGAGCTGCTGGTCCAGCCTCACAAGGTGTGGGGCCCCTCATGGATACTTCCAGGGGCCCCTGGACACACCTGGTGCTGTGTACGGAGCAGGCAGCAGGGTCCACTGGCCTGAGGTTTCCGTTCTGATTTCTGGCTTCTGAAGTTTACTCCTCCAGGGCAGGTGCACTCAATGAGCGAGAGACCATGAGACCATGTTTGTCCAGAATGGTTCTACCCAACTCGGCACCCAGCACCCGACCCTCCAGAGACTGGCCGTCCTCTCCAAGTGCAGCACTGGCCCCTAATGAGCGTGGGGCCCCCACGCTCAGCCACATCCACCTCTGCCAGGTGCCCTTCCCCTACCGCCTCCCTCGAAAGGGATCCTGGGTCTGAACTGTCGAGGCAGGAGGCCTAGCTCAACACATTCAAATGGAAGAACTCGGCCTTTTTGATCATATCAGTTTTTGTGTTTTTTTTTTTAATTAGGAGACTCTTTTCTTTTTCCCCCAAAGAGTCTCAGGGCTAAACAAATCCCCATAGGTCAGCACAGCATTAATTACACAGTGGGTTGGTTTTTCCCACCGTGTTCTCAGTCTTTTTGACACTGTAGACAGAACAATAGTCTCTACAGAGATGGTCTCCTTTTGCACCCACAGAAGGGACACAAGGCTTCCAAGACAAGTGACCTCAGTGCCCCAGACTGAGGACCCCAGCCACCTGTTGACATGACTCCCCTGAACTGGATATGTACCCTTCTGAATAAACCTCTCCTTTCACCCTCACTCAGCTTAGTGGGAGTGCAGAAGGCACATGCTGGGCCAGGCAGCTCCCAGCAGGCCTGGGACACAAAGACACTCACTCTCTGCAGTGCCCCACACGCCTCTGATCTGAAAATGGCAGCAGTTTTGCAAAAAGAAGGCATCAGCTGCGGTCTCAGAGCACAGAGCACTTGTGCCTAGGGAGCAAGACCATCTCAGTACTGTCAGAGCCTCCTGTCACAAGTGATTTTCCGCATGCTTGTCCCATTGCTGTCAAAACATGGAGTCACACAGCCTAAATAAAGCTCCTCCGTGGGATCTGTGATGAGTACCCCAGGGTGTGGGCGCCCCAGAGGATGAGGATTGCTCACTGTGGACACAAACATGCTGTGGGTCACCTTGTTTTCCTGAAAGGGACATTTTGAAGGCATGGAAATCCTCTTTGGGTGTCAGAGATATCAGCCGTGTTTCAGACGCTGCATTCACACACCCTGATGCCCAGCGGGGTTGCGGGATGCCTCCTCCTCCCCCTCTGAAGGGCTCCTGGGAACAGTGCCCACAGCACAGGGACCAGCCAGCACCTGTGCTCACATTCCTGCCCCCACCTATCAGCCTTGTGATTTAGGAGGGAAGACTCAGCCTCTTGGGTGTTCTCAGGGGTAAACAAGGACAGAAGGATACTGGGCAAGGCTGCATCCTGCTCGGAGGCCATGTTCAGGGCTGGCCTGCAGTGAGCAACCCTAGCTCCTGCCTGTCCCTTCAGTGTCTGCCCTCGTGGTCTATCCTCCCATTAGGGAACCATATGCCCTGGTCTCTGCACCCCAGGAGCCTTTCTTAGCCCCACAGGTGCCCTCCAATAGCCTCACACCCCTCCAGGATTGCATCATTCACACTGTACTTAGGAATATTTTTTTAACTGATATTTTAAGTATAGCTGAATTACAACGTTGTGTTAATTTCTACTATAGAGCAAAGTCACTCAGTTATACATACACACATTCTTTTCCATTACAGTTTATCGCAGGATACTGAATATAGTTTCCTGTGCTATGCAGCAGGACCTTGCTGTTTACCTATCCTATAACAGTTTGCACCAGATAATTGCAAACTCCCAATCTTGCCCTTCCCTACCCTTGTCCCCCTTGTCAACCACAAGACTGTCTCTGTGCTGTGAGTCCATTTCTGTTTCATAGATAAGTTTATTTGTATCATAGTTTAGATTTCACATGTAAGCAATATCAGATATTTGTCTTTCTCTGTCCAGCTCACTTCACTTAGGGTGATCATCTCTGGTCCATCCATGTTGCTGCAAATGGCATTATTTCATTCCTTTTTCTAGCTGTGTAGTATTCCATTGCCTTTATTCCTCATGAATATTTTTCATCTTCTGCCTCTCCTATGAGAGGCCATGAGGGTTCCATTCACCTCCAGGCCTTCAGTGCCCAGCACAACACTGATGCCATAAAGTGTGCTTAGAGAACAATCTGCACTTAGGTCTTCCTTCATAGAGGTCCTGTTTTCCTGTCTATATTGTAAGCTTTTTGATAACAGGGATGTCTTTGACTTTAGAAAAAAAAAAAAGCTGGCAAACCCCTTGGGCTCTAGAGAGGCAAGGTTCAGGAAGCCATCGTGGACCCTGCCTTCCATGAGTTCAGAATCCAGCAGACCCAGGAAACACACGGGCTGTGTGAGTCAGCGGCTAGCGGAAATCCCTTTGCAGTGGAAATGACAGGATGGAGACAAAGATATATTGAAAGAGTCCTATCCATCTATCAATAGACACAGGTATTTATTTCAAAAAACTGATTGTTTGATTATGGAGGTTTGTTAAGTCCAAAATCTCAGGACAGCCTGGCAGGCTGGAGACCCAGGTTACAGTTGCAGTTCACATCCAAGGCCGTCTTGCTGGCAAAATTTCCTCTCCTTTCTATTTAGGCCTTCAGTTGATTTGATGAGGTCCACCCACACGATGGAGGGTAATCTGCTTTACTCAAAGTCTACTGATCCAAATGTTAATCTCATCTATAAATACCTCCACTGGGTATTCTGGGACATCCAGAATAGTGTTTGACCAACTATCTGGGTACTGTGACCCAGCCAAATTGGCACAAAATTACCCATCACACCCTCTGAGCCCTGCTTATGCCAGAAGGTAAAACCAGAAAGGCCAGGCTGGGAAAGAGGAGAAGAGGAACAGGCACTCATGGGCATCCAGCGACCCCAGCACTGTCTGAGTCTGACGCAGAGTTCCTGGGAACGCTGCTGCTGCTGAGTTGCTTCAGTTGTGTCCGACTCTGTGCAACCCCAGAGACGGCAGCCCACCAGGCTTCCCCGTCCCTGGGATTCTCCAGGCAAGACCACTGGAGTGGGTTGCCATTTCCTTCTCCAGGGCATGAAAGTGAAAGTGAAGTCGCTCAGTCGTGTCCAACCCTAGTGACCCCATGGACTGTAGCCCACCAGGCTCCTCTGTCCATGGGATTTTCCTGGCAAGAGTACTGGAGTGGGGTGCCAATGCCTGGGAACGCTACAGGTGACCAAAAGCACTCCTCGTGCATGGAATGAGCGTGATAGTGCTGGGACCAGGGGCCAAGTACATACACTGTCCTGGCCACTCACCTCTCGTTACTAGGAGTCCCACAGGCACAGCAGACAGAGCAGCCTGACTCGGGGAGCGTGACCAGTGCTGAACATTCAGCCAGACCATGGTGCCAAGTGACCCCTCCCCCGAGCTGCAGCAGCACCCACGGAGCATCTGAAAGGTGCTTGGCTTGCAGGGAGTTCACTCTGTCTGTGCGACAGTGAATCGTTCCCTTGCTAAGAGAGGTGCTCCCAGCTGTTCTGGATGATGACAAAGTTCTGGAAATGGATGGTAGTGATGGCTGCACAACACAGTGTGTACTTAATGCCACTTAATTTTATGCTATGTTTATTTTATCACAGTAAAAAAAAGATATGCTCCTTCAGAATAGGCCCACAGACACCACACAAATTTCACCCTCCCCACTCATATATGACAACTTGCCAGATTATCAGAAACCCAAGGGCCCACTCCTACAGGCAGCGGTCTCCTTCCCAGGGCAGAGTGGATGGCCTCCTGTGGCTGTTCCTCAGCCCTGAGCACTGCAGGCTGGCACTGTCACATGCTGATCTACTGCCCAGTGTTTGGTGCATGGTGAGACACCCAGATAGACATGTTGGAGCTAAGCACTTTACAGTGAGCAGGCTTCAGCGCAAGTCTACAAATGTCAGATAGGGGAGCAGGCCCACCACGAGTCAGACCCCATGTACACGGCTTCTGGAAGGAGGGCTAGACAGGAGATCTGAGGACACATGAGGCAGCATCACCTCACCGACTGGGACAGCAGCTCCATGAGGGTCTAAGTCTGTCTCTGAAGGGACCCCACCTTCTCTAATGCCTTCTTTTTCCTGGGGACTTTTTACTCCCTGCCTCTTGCACTCCAAGAAGTGAAAGATATTAACTTGTTAATTTTCAGGATAGTATAGTTAATTTCATCTCTTCTTCCACATACCTCCCTACAGTCTCTTCATGAGTTATATCACATAGGACTTTTAACCACTTTCATATGATTCCCCTTCAAATGAACTCAAGAGCAGTGGACATATAAGGGATTAAAAACACTGGGGTTCTTCTTGGCACCCTCCCTTTCAACAGCGCTGTCTAGCTAGCTGTTCACTTCCCTCTTTATGCAGGTGCCCTGTGGGGATGTACTCACTCATCTGAGGGTCGGAGCTGACCTTTACTGGGACCACGTGAGAAATCACTGACCAATCTGGAATACTTTTCCCATTTAACCCTTGGTCTGGAATCTTTCAAGTGGAGCTAATCACCTGGACTTACCTCAAAAGCATGCATTCCAGCCAGCATACCTTTAAGTCTTGGCTGAATGACACCATAAAGCCGAAGCCAGGCCTTGGTCTCCCCAGAAATACACCTGTAAACCCCCGTCCCTTCCAGGTATCAGCTGAGTCCATGAGAGGTAAAAATAAGAAAGTTATCTGGTCAGCTTTTCAGACCCTAACTGGCAGGCCCAGTGTAGTTCTGTTACTGTGTAACAAACAACCACATTGCTCAGGGGCATGTGATACATTGTTCCATGTGGTTTCCCAACTCCAGTGATCCAGCCTGGACATTTGTTCATGGTCAGGACGCAGAGGCCAGAGGAGAACCAGTGCGCCCTCTTTCCAGCCCCTTCACATACCACGTCTGCTGCATGCCATCAGCCACCTCGGATCTGCTACCAGTGAGAGGACAGCAGGGGGCAGAGGGTCATCTGGGCAACAGGCTGGCCACAGTCTCTTTAAGTTTAGCCGCTTGGATTCTCCAGTGGATAAAATCATTTAGAATAATTTATTTAACAAATTAAAATGAAGAAAACATGCTTGCATACATTACCCCATACATAATGCTAAAAAAGATAAGAATCACAGAACTCTGCAGTGGAAGGGGCCTCACCGATTAAGTTACCCCATCCCTTCACTCTACAGATAAGGACACTGATATCCAGGGCAACTGGGAGTCAGCTCAGTTCACACAGAAAGCAGCAGAGCAGGGCCTCAGGACCTAGGAGGGGTCCCTGGACAGAGCAGTACTGAGCCATGCCATCTGGGAAATGTAGGGGGTGTAAGAACAGAGGAGGTGCAAGTATGAATGCTCAGGGGGTGGAAGGCACCCTCTGCCCCTCACAGCATGGCTGGATCTTCCCAGGCTACTGCCTAACCAGAATTAGGGCCTGGGGAACCAAGACAAGGGTCAGGATGCTAGAAGACCACTGTCCTCAGGCCACGTGGGCCCTCTGCAGGCAGAAGTGTCCCTCCCTACTTTGCTGCCACCACAGGCACCTTCCTCTGGACCAGAGAAGGGGAGAGGCCAAGGAAGTCCTCACTCCCCCTGCCGTGAGACAGGTGAAACGAAGGGTGTCTGCGCAAATGGGGCTTCCTGTTGCTCTGGCCATAGTGGAGGCAAGACCAAGAACAGGAGCTGCCAGCTTCAATTCTGGCTTCTAAATTCAAACCCTCAAGCTGCACAAAGTCTCCTAGAACTATAGAGTTTTAGAAATAAAAGGAAACTTCAAGGTACCAATCCAAACCCTTTACTTTATAGATGGGGATTTTATAGATTTCATAGAAACTGGAAGGAAACTGCACACACAGAGAGAGGGAGACCTGTGGCCTTACAGGGAATGGTCCTGATTCCTTGCTACTCATTAAATTTACAGTAAAAAGGAAATGGCACCAGAGGCACACAGACCCACCTGTGAACATTCTATCAAAAGCCACATAGGCAGACTCCTAAAAAGGCAGAGCCATGTTTCACTGTCTGGCCCGATGCTGCAGACAACAGCTCTCAGTAAGAATTTATTCAAAGAATGACTGAATGTCATAGTACAGTGAAATGGACTCCCCGATCCCCAGAGCAGTGTCACCACAAAGGATACTACAGAGTCGGCAGGCACTGTGTGGGAACGGAGAGCCCAGGCGATACGTCCAGAGTGGTTTCCACTCTGGGGTGGGTCCCTGTGATAACAGTCTGCAGCCTGTGGTGAGGCTAGCTGGAGACCCCAGGCCCAGCCTCACCTGAGGCCCTGAAGCCCAAGGGGAAGGTGGGCTGCTGCGGGGCACATGCGCGGGGCCACATCCAGAGGAGATGCTCAGCTTAGCTTTCCTATGACTCCTTCCCTGTGGGGGCAGGAGGTATGCCAACCCTCATGCCTTGGGCCTGGCACTGCAGCCTGGCAGGGCAGTGAGGCGGGGCCTGCTTTGCCAGCCCCACTTCCTGCTGTGTGCTCTGCCCCCTGCCTGCTCCAGGAGCTCAACGTCTAACGCTGTTCCTGCAGCAGAGCTTGGCCACCTCTTCCAAAACAGAAGAGCAGAGCAGGCAACAGACGGCATGGCTGGCTCAGAGAATCAAGCTCCTGAGGCCACTGCAGCCCTGAGGAGGTGTCCTCGGGAATGGAAGGGAGGACAGGGACTTGGTGGGGGTTGAGGGCCTTTCTGGGACATTACACCGGGTGCTCTTAAGAGTCACGGCAGCCACCTCTGTGCCCACTGTTCTGGTGAAGCCGCTGGCTTACACTGCAGGTACTGAGCCCTGATCTGTGTTTACAGCTGTTATTTAAGCAGAGGGGCTGGGGCGGGCATGAAGGAACATGCAGGGGGCAGGGCCATCTACCCCCGTTTCCCTGCAAGAAAGAGAGCAGCCCACCCCAGCCTCAGCTGCAGCATCCAGTCAAACGCAGTGAACAGGGTAAGTAAGCAAGTTCTCTGGTTCCAGATCCTCCCTGGCCCCCGGGGCCGGCCCAGGGCTCACCTGGATGATGAAGCCGGTGGAAGAGCACTGCCGGACCCAGAGGCTAAATTTCCGCTTTTTCCTCTTCCGCAGCTCCCTCTCCGTGCATGTGGCAATGAACACAGGGTCCTCGTCAATCAGGGGTTCATGTAGCACCTGTCAGGAAAGGCAAAGCAGAGACTCAGGAAGGCAGCATGAGCTCAGGGGCTCATCAGATCTGGGCTCAAATCTAGTCTTTGCCTTTGATCAGCTGTGTGACCTTGGCTAAGTTACTTTATTTCTCTGATCCTGAGTGTCCCTGAGTCTCCTCAGTTGTCTATACCAGTGTTTGGGGGAGGATTAAGTAAGAAACTGTATGCAAAGCACTTAGCCAGTACTTAGTAAATGGAAATCATCATGATACTTAGTTATTGGCATTAAGGTCCTCAGTCCAAACTCTCATTTGGGACAGGGACCTCCCAGCTAAACATGCCCATGGAGGGCAGCTACTTCAAGGAAGACCTTTCCACTGATGGACGTTCCAATCGCTCACTGACTAAAAGCTGACCTACATCTAACCTAAACCTACTGACCTGACTTCTCCCCTGTGAGAAATGGAGACAAACACATGGTTTCTTTAGGTTTTCTGAACAGCTCTCACACTAGCCTTTGACCTTCTTTTTCCCAAGTCAAACATTCTCTTTTTAAAAACCATTCCTGAAATGACCCAGTTCCCTCGTTGCCGTGACCCAGCCTCTGGCTCTCCCCCAGGTCATCATGTCTTTTCTGACATGGGACTCCCCAGACAATTTTTAAACTCACTTCACCTTTTCCTGCTTTTTGATGGCATGATAATAGGACTTTTTTTTTTTAATTATAAGACAATGAAGCAAAAAGAAACCACACAATAAAAACAAGTTCCAGAGGTGTTTCAAGTTCTGTTTTTGCAAGCTGAAGTGTTGGGGGAGACTTCTGGGTAAATTTTAGGAACCTGCTACACTTCCCTTCCAATCCAAGTTCAAGTGACTTACAAACTGGTATGTATGTGTGTGGTTCACTGAAATGTATTGACAGAATGCTAGAAACACTCCAAGAACTCTTCACAACTCTCTGGATCAGGGGCTGGCAAACTGCATCCCAGCCCACGACCTGCTGTAAATTGAGTTTTACAGGAACCCATCATGCCCTTCACTGATGTATTGTCGGTAGCTGCTTTCAGGCTACAAGCTCCAAACACAGACCACCTGGCCCTCGAAGTCTAAAATGCCTGGCCACTGTGAGTCAATGTCATTCTCCAACAGGGCTTTTCAACTTGAACAAACTAGTCACCTGGGAATCTTACTGAAACGTGGCTTCTGTTCTAGTAAATTTGGGGCAGAGCTTGAGTTTCTGCATTTCCAACAAGCTCCCAGGTGATGTGAGAACATGGCCTGATGACGGCAAAACAGAGATTAACACTCACCAACTGTGACATGGGCAGTAGCCTTCCATTCTCCTATTAATGTTAACTTGAATTCCACTTGAGAAATAAGTGGAATTATAAGTGCCCTGCAGTGTTGGGTCTCAGGCATGCACACCAGCCCTTGCAGTGTTCTATTGTTGGAAGCAGGAGCTGTTGAACAAAGCCTGCCTTCCCTTGAACTCATGAAGGGGAGACTGGAGAAGCCGACCCATGCCCAGCTCCAAGCGGCTCATCAAATATTCAAAGCCCATTTGGATCCACTCTTAAAGGATGGCTGAAAGTCCCACACATGGGCTAGGGGAGCGGTGGATGGAGCAGAGTGGGGAAGGTGAGGCCCTCTCCCAGCTCTTCAGAAAGCTGAGGTCCTCTATTCCATCTGCACTCAACACAGCGCAGAATCCATTCAAATTTATATTTCATAAGATGCTTCACCAAAGTAAGTCAGTAGTAGCTCCTGGCCTCCCTGGCTTCTCCTCTTTCCCACCCTCCTTGCGGGAATGTGGAGCAGTCACAGTGCAGGGCAGGGCACTCTACAGAGCTCCAAACACTGCCTCCTCCCCGCCAGGCCGCAGGGTGCCAGCACCACTCAACCAGTGCTGTGTCCTCAGGCCCTCCTCCTGTGCTGCGCTCGGGTAAGGGGCAGGCACTGGGCAGGGAGACAAGGCAGTCGTGTACTTTCACAAGCCCTTCCCAGATCCTCCTCTAACTAACCTGCCCCAGGCTTGAGAAGATGCGTTCAGTCTCCCCATTTAGTATCTGTGTATGAATACTTGTGCGTGTGCTCACACCACAGCTTGGGTTACAGGTTGATTCTGGAGACCCTCTGAAGACTTTGTAAACTCACCCAAAGGGTCACATTTGCTGGAATAAAAAGGAGACTGCAGGGCAGAGGGTATGTGTGAGGGTGCTGTGTGCTGAGCTGGGGTGTATGTATGGTGGGGATGAGAGCTACTCCTGGGAGTTAGCAACACAGCAGCCACATGTTTGGTGGAGACGGAATAGGGGCTGTTCACACCGGTCTCACAGGTGAAGTCGCATCAACAGAGCCCTGAGGTTTCAGGGGAGGTGGGCAGTGACTCGCAAACACATTTTCTCCTTGAATGGAATGTTTCAGAGCCAACTGGAAAGCCAGGAAAGCTTTAAAGTTTCCTTTGTTTCACTTAACAAAGACATATGTGATGCTGATGTTTCTGTGTGTAAGGATGACATAGCCTTCACAGCAGAGGCTGAGCGTGTGCCCAGAACCACCACGTCAACAGCCCACGTTGGCAGGACCCTAGCTCACAGGAAGGCCCGAGGGTGCTCCACACACTGCACGCACACTTTCTGGTCTCATCCCCTTTATCTGACAGCCTCCTGAGAGAGCTGGCTCAACGGGGGGCCAGAGTTGGAAGGAAGAGGAAATTCCAGGTGGTCATCAGCACATTGGAAAGCTGACCCCAGGGATTCTGATTTCCCCTCTGCCTCAAGTTCTGTGTGTTGGGTGGTCTAGACTAGGTACTGTTTGCCCCACCCCCCCAGACTCCCTTTCCACCTTCCCACCCTGCACTGGGGCCTGGAGGGCAACATCTTATAAACCACATCCCAGGGCCCTGCCCCCAGTGCCTCCTTTTGTGGTTACAAGAGAGGGATGAACAAGAGACTAGGGGCTTGCCTGCCTGTGCCATCCAGGCCCTCAGGCTGAAGCCACTGCTCTCTCTCCTCAGCACTGCGGCTTCCTGTTATTGCCAGCCCAGGGGATCACCACCTTGATGATCCGCCTAAACTCTGAATGCCCACAGTCCCTGCTTCCAGTTCTCTGTAAATGCCCTTCTAGAACACAGCATTTGTTTCCTGCTGGGATCCTGAACACCACATAGAGCATGGGATGGAAAATGGTAGCAACTAGAACAAATACCTTTGCAAGTACAAAGGCAAAAAACCAAATAAAATTTTAAAAAGAAAAAAAGCCAAGGGAAGGAAAAAAAAAAGAACCTAACATGACCAGAGAGCCACTTCCCAATCTAAAGCTCATGTCAGTCCCTCTTGTTTCAGTTTCATCAACTGGATCCAAAGAAAAGATGAGGGTATCGAGAATAAAGTGACCACCTCTTCAGGGTCTCTCCTCACAGCCGTCTGCGGGCACAGGAGGGCAAGACCCAGGGGGGCAGCACTGCCCCATCACAGCACCCCTGTGTGGGGTGGGAGGGGGTGAGTCCACACAGCTCAGAATTTGCTAGCGGGTGCTGCAGGTGCCCACTGGCCAAGCAGACCCCAGGGACACACACGCAGGTGGCCATGGGATCGCCTGGGATGTAGGTCTCAGTGTCCAATGCTGCTGCTCTAGAAGGATCAGACAGCACGGGGTCGATACCTGGCAGGCACACAACAAACATGGGTATTATCACGGGTATAGCTTGTCTAGGGGCTGGAAGGGCCTTCAGCAGCCTCATCTTCAGGCTAAATACTAATTACCTAAGGGGCTGGTTGGTTAACTCTCAAAAGACACTAAGACTTAGCGAGCACTCAGACCTCTCCAGCAGCTCTCCTAATGTTTGACTTCAGTATGGTCAGAATATTGTTTTTTCCCCCTTATGTCCCAGCCAGTGTGTCTCTGGTTTGGCTCATTTTCAACCAAGCAAATATTCAATGAAACAAACAAAAAAAACCACGTCCAGCCCTGTACTTGGTCCTGTTGCTGCTAAGTCGCTTCAGTCGTGTCCGACTCTGTGTGACCCCATATACGGCAGCCCACCAGGCTCCCCCGTTCCCGGGATTCTCCAGGCAAGAACACTGGAGTAGGTTGCCATTTCATTTTCCAATGCATGAAAGTGAAAAGGGAAAGTGAAGTTGCTCAGTCAAGTCTGACTCTTAGCGACCCCATGGACTGCAGCCTACCAGGCCCCTCCATCCATGGGATTTTCCAGGCAAGAGTACTGGAGTGAGGTGCCATTGCTTTCTCCGACTTGTTCCTGTAGGGCCAGTTATATACGGCAGAGGTTGTTTGCCCTAAGACCCCATATTTTGGTAAGAAGGAAAGTGAAGGCCAAGATCAAACAGCATTTGCTTCCCTGTAAATAGCTGCCCTCTTCCAACAACACAAGGGAAGTCTCTACACATGGACATCACCAGATGATCAACACCAAAATTAGATTGATTCTGTTCTTCACAGCCAAAGATGGAAAAGCTCTATACAGTCAACAAAAACAAGACCAGGAGCTGAC